>WNWK01026377.1:0-27446 GCA_009830355.1 Cherax destructor | reverse complement strand
CTCCATATTTTCAATTGTTTGTTATCTCTGTTTCGTTATTGTATTCACCCCTTTCGCAACATTAGCTTCAGTGATTGCTTTTCTCTTATATACAATGGAACCGATGGTTGTTGGGGCTTTCTTGTATATCCTGGCAAGCTCGGCAATACATACACCACTATCATATTTTTCTATTATTTCTTTCTTCAGTTCTGTGGTGTTCCTCACTTTCTTTACCAAAGAAGTGGCACTAGGAGCTTTCTTTGGGCCCATGGTAGCTTATTTAGTAGTCACACACAATAATCAAGGCCCAAAAACAATGAATTGTTAATAAATGATGTTCACTCAAGCGTAAACAATGCTAGACTGCATGACAATGTGCGTGGGTGGTGGCCTACGGCCTTTGTATGTGCGCGGCACTGGTGGACAGGTTCCGGACCAAGCACGAAAACGGAGGGAATCACACGAAAACAGAGGTCAATTTTCTACGAAAAAAACTGCACGAAAACTGAAACACACGAAAACAGAGATACACGAAAACGGAGGGACCACTGTACATAAATTACATTATTCATCCAGTATGCATCCTACTGGTTGGTCTAATGTGTGTTCAGAATGCGCTGACATTATTTATACAATTATTACAATAATGCATATTCATAACAGTAAATCTTCTATTTTCTGTGTAAATAAAAATTCAAAATGGAAAGCAAGCATAATATAGGAGAGGCCTTGGGACATAATGAACAGGAGAAATGTTTTTATAGTGCCAGGAATGTCTACATTGTTTATTCTGGACCCTACTTATAATTGGCAATTTTTTAATTTTGTGTGAAACGGGCTATATTACAGATTTCTAATCACTTTATTGGATAGTTGAAATAGATAAATGGGCAGTTTCTTGTACTCAATAGAATGGAAGGAATACTAGTAAAATAGCTAAATGTTTGGTCGACTGGAACAATGGAATTGGCTTAAAATGGGACTCAAAGTGGGCGAAATCACCGAGACCGCTAACCTTGCGAGAGCGTAATTCCATAGGTTTTCCATCAAATTTCATACTTTTGGTTTCATTACCTTCGGAAAAGGTATTCTATCATTTTATAAGTTTTTTTTTTTTTTTAATTCTTTGACCCTGAGAGCAATTTTCAGATAAGGGGTCTGGACCCTGAAGGGGTTAACCACTTCACTGTCTCATCTGTAGATTTACATAAATAACAAAAAAGGCACAATACCGTGACTGGAACAATACACACACAACCCGCACATATAAAAAGAGAGGAGCTTACGACGACGTTTCGGCCCGACTTGGACCATTTACAAAGTCACACTAACACACAGAACAGGTTGATGCTTTCCTCTCCCATTACATTGTTAAATGCTCCAAACTTCAGAACACCCATGACTTAACCTGATTCCTTCCCCTTTCATCTCTTCCCCCTTCTCCTTTTTCTCCTATGGGTTTTCTTTTCTTTCTTTTGCCTTGTATTTGTCCTTTATTTTATTCGTCTTTTCCTCCCTCTGTGTTCTCGTCCAACCCATGCGGGCCGCCAGCTTCTTTGCAGTGCTCCTTTCCTAGAATATGACTGTCTCCACTACTACCACTTCCACTACTACCTCCATTATTACCCCACTCTCTTGTACCCTCCCCCTGTCTGCCTGCCTATAAATACTCCTTCCACCTGTTCTGTGTTAGTGTGACTTTGTAAATGGTCCAAGTCGGGCCGAAACGTCGTCGTAAGCTCCTCTCTTTTTATATGTGCGGGTTGTGTGTGTATGTAGATTTACATCATTGATGCAAGGTTTGCTGACATAGATTTACATTTTGAGCTCCGCTCACTCAGATAAGCTATAAACAGTAAATTTTGGCCTAGACATGAGAGAATGGATCTGTATAGTGAGTGTACACTATAGAAAAAATCTCCTTGTAGTGCATGATGGGAAAAGCAAAACTGTCCTTGTTTGATTAACAGCAATTTTGAGATGTTTTCTAGGATGGTTTTATTGGCTGTTTCTCGGTATCATTTGATAGAATGGAAAACATACTACTGAAATAGAGATGCTTTTGGTTGGTTTCAGGCTCGGAAGTACAGTGGACCCTTGAATTTCGTGATTAATCCGTTCCAGAGAGTCCGCCGAAATTCAAAATTCACGAGTTTCAAAACCATTTTCCCCATAAGAAATAATGTAAATCAAATTAATCCGTTCCAGACACCCAAAAGTATTAAAAATATATTTTTTTTTACATGAAATGTACATTTATCTACACACAAAACAATGAGACATGAATTTAACAATAAGAACTTGACACTTAGCTTTATTGACGAGTTGTTGATGTGTGGAAGACGGGAGGAGGGGAGAGGATGGAAGTTACTATTGTTTGGAAGGGGAATCCCCTTCCATAAAGACTTCAGGCACCAAGTCCTTTTCCAGGGTTACTTCCCTTCTTTTTTTTTTAGTGCCACTAGGACCAGCTTGAGAGTCACTGGACCCCTGTCGCTCAAAAAATTGTTCCAGAAAGGTTGTTTCTGGCGTTTCTTTAAAATTTGCCTAAAATGAGACAAGACATTGTCATTGAACATGTCGCATACACGGCCTGCAACAGCTTTGTCAGGGTGATGTTCCTCCACAAATCTTTCATCCTAGTCTACATTGCACACATCTTAATCTCTGAAGAAGGCACCTTCTTCCATCTCTCTTCCTCCTCTGAAGCAATTTCCTGAGCTGTGGTCTGTTGCTGTTGCAGATTAAGGTCTTGCAGCTCTTCAGTGGTTAGCTCTTCATTGTGGTCCTCCACCAACTCTTCCACATCCTTGCCACTAACCTCCAACCCCATGGACTTCCCCAATGCCACAATAGATTCCACAACTGGCATAGGGTTGTCAGGGCCAGCCTCAAACCCTTCAAAATCTTTGTCGAGGACACATTCTGGCCACAATTTTCTCCAAGCAGAGTTCATCGTCCTGGAAGTCACTCCCTGCCAAGCCTTATCTATAAGGTTTATGCAATGGAGGATATTGAAGTGATCTTTCCAGAAAACTCTTAGGGTCAATTCAGAGTCCGAGGTTATGTCAAAGCACCTTTGAAACATTGCTTTGGTGTAGAGTTTTTTGAAGTTTGAAATGATCTGCTGGTCCATGGGCTGGAGGAGAGGAGTGGTATTACCATTTGCTCTTCCAAGTCTGGAGGATGAGCAGGAGCATTGTCCATTACCAGGAGGCACTTGAGTTCCAGTTTATTTTCCAGGAGGTATTTCTTCACACTAGGGCCAAACACTTCATTGAACCAATCAAGGAAAATGTCCCTCGTGACCCATGCCTTACTGTTAGCCTTCCACATCATACACAAATTAGCCTAGGCAACAGTTTTTCTTGAACACACTGGGATTTTCAGAGTGATACACCAGTAAAGGCTTCACTTTGAAATCCCCACTAGCATTACCACACAACATAAGAGTTAGCCTGTTTTTCTTAGGCTTGTGTCCTGGCAGTGCCTTTTCCTCCTATGTGATGTAGGTCCTCTTTGGCATTTTCTTCCAAAAGAGGCCAGTTTCGTCACAATTGAACACTTGTTGGGGGACGAATCCTTCAGCCTCTACATAGTCCTTGAATTCACTTATGAATTTTTCAGCCGCATGTTTGTCTGAACTGGCAGCCTCACCATGCCTTACAACACTGTGTATGCCACTTCTCTTTTTGAAATTTTTGAACCAGCCTTTGCTGGCCTTGAATTTGCCTACACCAGCACTCGTTCCAGGCCTTTTCTTTACGAGATCGGCATGCCTTACCTTTTCGCAAATTATCGACTGCGCAACACTATCTCCTGTTAACTCTTTTTGTTTAATCCACACCAGCAACAACTTCTCAACATCTTTGATTATTTGCTATCTCTTTTTCGTTAGCATGTTCACCCCTTTTGCAACAACAGCTTCCTTGATTTTCTTTTTCTTCTCCACAATGGAAGTGATGGTTGAATGGGCCTTCCCATATACAGTGGACCCTCGGTTAACGAATACCCCGGAAATCGTGCAATTATGTAAGTATAATTTTGTAAGTTCTTGTGGAAGTGTAGTTTTGGGGGTCTGAAATAGACTAACCTACATGACATTATTTCTTAAGGACGTAAATTCGTTCGGTAATGGCACTTGAGCAGGCTTCTGCAATGAATTTTTTTCGTTAACCGAGGGTCCACTGTATCCTGGAAAGCTCCACCACACGCACTCCACTTTCATATTTTTCTACGATCTCTCTCTAGTTCTATCGTGTTTCTCACTTTCTTTACCAAAGGGCTGGCACTAGGAGCTTTCTTTGGGCCCATGGTGGCTTATTTAGCAGTTGCAAGCACTAATTCGAATGAAATACGGTGGACCCTCGGTTTTTGCCGAAAATTCTTTCCAGAATGCTGCTCAAGTGCCATTACCGAACGAATTTACTTCCTTAAGAAATAATGTCATGTAGGGTAGTCTATTTCAGACCCCTAAAAATACACTTGCAAAAGCACTTACGAAAATACACTTACATAAATGTTCGAGTTTGGAGATGACCGAAAACCGAGGGACCACTGTATTAAGAAATGTATCGTATGAACGCATGAAGTGATCGTCACTCGCCGAGATACAATGCCAGACTGACTCTGAATGGTGTTTGTGTGCCCGTGGCGGCTGGTAGATCGCTAGGATGCGTTTCATACGACTGCCGATTTCTAATCCAAATCATGAAAATCAAGCCAATATTTTGACGAAAAAAGTCGCCGATTTCCAAAATTCACGATATTCAAGGCAGACAAAATTCAAGGGTCCACCATAGCTTGAAATCAGGCTCAAAATAGCAGAAATATTTGATTTTTGGCTATGGGTTTTTACTAGGTGTGATTCAATTATTGGGACACCATAAATCCTGGTTACACTGGACCCCTGGAAATCGAACATTCTTCATTCCAGAATGCTGTTCAAGTGCTGTTACCAAACAAATTTATTCCCATAAGGAATGATGTAAATTAGATTAGTCCGTTTCAGACCCCCAAAAATACACCTATAAAAGCACTTACAATAATAAACTTATATAATAGGGCGAGTTGGGAGTGTTCGATTTCTGAGGGTCCACTGGTACCTCGAGTTTCATACATAATTCGTTCCAGAAGGCTGTTCGAGTGCCATTACCGAACGAATTTGTTCCCATAAGGAATAATGTAAATTAGATTAGTCCATTTCAGACCCCCAAAAATACACTTACAAAAGCACTTACAATAATACACTTACATAATTGTTCAAGTTGGGAGCTGTACGAAACTTGGGGTAACACTGTATGTATTTTATTATCTGAGAAAGAGGTAAATTTTTTCTTTAATTCAAAATGGATGGCAAGTGTAATACATTCATGAGACGCGTTGCTTTACTGCCAAGAATGTCTACATTACTTATTTTTAACTGTTTTTAAAAAGGAATTTTTTTAAATTGGCAAAATTACCAATTGTGCATTTTATAGAGGAGTTCTGATAGTTGAATGGGCAGTTTCTTATGCTCATTCAGTAGAATGGAAGGCATCCTAGCAAAATAGCTAAGAAATTGGTTGAATTTAGCAATGGAATTGGCTTAAAATAGGTCTGTGGGCAAAAATGCGATGCATAAATTGCCCCCAGACTGCTAACTTTGTGCCTGTGTAATTCTGTAAGTTTTCAGTCAAATTTCCTATTTTTGGTATCATTACCTTCAGAAATGGATTCACTACCATTTCAGTTTTTTTTCAAATGCTGACACTGTGAGCACATTTATTTTTGTGACTTCCAAAACTGCAGGAGTTAAGGGAACTGATGTGGTGGGAGAGTGAGGCTCTTGACCATCTATGAAGGAATTTGGGGAAACTGGTTAGCTAAACTTGAGTCCTGGAGGTGGGAAATACAGTGCCTGCACTATGAAGGGTGGCTGGGGTGTTGCATTTTGTTGTATAATTATAATGTCTGTAGTCTCCTTTAAGACAGCTAAGGAATTAATGATAGAAGGGTAGAGGTCGTCCTAGAAAAGAATGGAGGGAGGGGGGTTAAGAGGTTTTTTGTGAAAGAAGCTTCAACATACAGCAGGCATGTGTGAGCATGTTAGATAAGAGTGAGTAGAGATGAATGATTTTGGGGACTTGATTAGCTGTTAGAGTATGAGCAGGGTAATATTTTGTTAAGGGATTCAGGGAAACCGGTTAGCTGGACTCGAGTCCTGGAGGTGGATAGGACAGTGCCTGCATTTTAAAGGAGGGGTTTGGGATATTGGCTATTTGGTGTGACATCTGAATTGTTGTATCTGAATGCCTCTGCAAAGACCGTGATTGTGTGTGAATGATGGTGAAAGTGTTTCTTTTTTGGTCACCCTGCCTCTGTGGGAGACAGCCGATGTGTTGGAGAAAGTTTTTTTTTTTTTGTCACCAAGGTTTGTATGAAACAATCAGATATTTCAGCTCAAGTACCATGGAAAGCTGAATGCAGAAGACACTTCACCTAGAAATTTCAAGAATTTTTCAAACAGTATGAGATGACAGGATTTATCAACCCATTGGAAACTAGAGACCTGGAGAACCTATGATGCAAGCAATAGTGTAAAGCATAAACCAGGAACAGGAGCCAAAAACTAATAACAGTTTAAGGTGGGCAGCAAAAAAAAAACTCTGAAATGGGTATAGCAGCCTAAGCCAAGACAGGATCAAAACAACTTTGCTGTCATATCAGAAGAATGATGGTAAATAAAGGAAATGATAATACTGTACTTACAAAAAGGAGGAGTAACATATAATGAGAGGGAATTATATAGTGAACTTAATTAAGACTTCACAAAGTGTTAACAAACTAGCAAGGACTAGCACTAGTTAGAATGAAGAAACAAAGTGGAAATGTCAAATATTTAAATGATTAATGAGGAAGTAAGGAGATAACTGATGGAATGCGACAGATCTAAAGCATCGTGATTTCATTGAATAACACACAGATGCTATGAAAGGGATATTAAATACTATACAAGCCATGCCAGAACATCTTTAACAAATTACTGAAGACAAGTGGTTGATGGTGCATAATATTCATGAAAGATTTGAAGCAAACTCTGATCTATAGACTCGTGTTATAACAAGTCTAATGCTTAAATTACTGACAAAATTTATAAGTGTTTTTGGTCATCTAGAAGCCCGAACTTCCTTGCAGAACACTCGACGTGGATTCACAAGTGAAAGTCGTACATTGCAAATTTTACACACACAAATGTTAGGATGGGGATGGATATTCTGCATGTGCTCAAATTGATAAAAGGTGTCTGATATAGTGTCACATGCACTACTTGGCAAACTGAGTTCTCAGGAAACTTACTATTTAACCCTTTGAGGGTCCAGACCCCCAGTCTGAGACTTGTGCACAGTTAGTTTAATATCTTTATTATGCACCCATACCCATCCTGTGGGTGGTAGTCAAAAGATTACAGAGGTACATAATGGGTCCAGGGACTGGACCCCAAAGTTTTGATAGCTGAGCAAGTTACAAAGGTAATGAACTCAAGTAGATCTGGTCACAATCATGACAAGTTACAAAGGTATTTACAGATTACTGAGGTACATAATGGGTCCAGAGACTGGGCCCCAAGGTTTTGATAGCTGAACAAGGTACAAAGGTAATGAATCATGTAAGTAAGTAAATTTACTTACTTACATTTATACATGGTTACAATCATGAACAAATTATAAAGTAATGAGCAATTCACTAGTCCACACTACAGGGTCCAAGAATTAAAAAAAAAAAAAAAAAATCTTATGAAATGGCAGAGAACCTTCTGAAATTTGCTAGAAAATTGATGAAATTACTCTTTCAAGAATTTTGCTGCATCAGTGATATTTATGCATCGGAGATTTTACCCAAATTGAGTGCTATTTTAGGCTAATTACATTGTTCCAGTCGACCAAATTCTTAGCTACAGTGGACCCCCGGCTAACGAACACCCCGGAAATTGTACAATTATGTAAGTATAATATTGTAAGTGCTTGTGGAAGTGTATTTTTGGGGGTCTGAAATAGACTAACCTATATGACATTATTTCTTAAGGAAGTAAATTCGTTCGGTAATGGCACTTGAGCAGGCTTCTGGGATGAAGTTTTTTCGTTAGCCGGGGGTAGTGCACCCCCGGTTAACGGCCATAATTCGTTCCAGAATGCTGTTCAAGTGCTGTTACGAACGAATTTATTAACTTAAGGAATAATGTAAATTAGAGTAGTCTTTTTGGACCGCCAAACATACACTTACAAAAGCACTTAAAAAAATACACTTACATAAATGTTAGTGTTTGGAGCCAGCCGTTAACCGGGGGTCCACTGTATTTCGCTACTGTCCCTTCTATTTCATCGACTGAGCATAAGAAACCACCCAATCAACTATTTCAACTACCCAATAAAGTGATCAGAAATTGGTAATTTGTCCAATTTCACACAAATTTCAAAATACACAAATTTCAAAATAGGGTCCAGAATAAACAATGTAGGCATTTCTGGCACTAAATAACATTTCATTTGTTTATTACTTACATTTCCAGGGTTTATACATGAATTCCATTTTGATTTTTTATTCACAAAGAATTTTTATTCACACAAAAAATTAAAGATAAACTGTTATGCAGTATTGTTAAAATTGAATAAATAATAGTGCCTTTATTAACGCATATTAGACCCATCAGTTGATGTGTATTGTACACGTGATGATTTATTTACTCTTGAACTTTGGCAAAAATCTAACATTTCCACTACTTTGAGCACAATTTCAAGCTATTTTCAGTCCTAAAACCAATCAAAATCATCTCTATTTCTGTAATATATCTTCCATTTTATCAAATGAGACCAAGAAATTGTGAATACAACCACAAAAACGCAGTCACTGTTTTAAACCCAAAACACGGTTGCAGTTTTTTTCTCATTATGCAGTGTGCTGCAGGATTTTTTTTTTATATGGTGCACATTTACCACATAGACCCATTCTCTCATATCTAGGCCCAAATTTTCCACTTACAGCTTATCTGAGTGAGCTGAGCTCACGCCATAGAACAACAGCAGGGATCCGAGCTTCGGATCCAAGCAATAGGAAGAAAAAGTTACTGTAAGCAATGAAATATTTTGAGTGACTTGTGAGGTTCTATATCAATGTTGGGCCTCGTATTGTTCCTAGTGTATATAAATGAATTGACTGCAGTTTGCACATGATGACAATATTATGAGAATAAAAATGGTAGAGGATAGGTGTGCAGGAAAACCTGGACAGATTTCAGGAATGGTTAAGTAGTCACTGTAGACTAACCCTAATGCAAGCAAAGTTTTTAATCTAGTAAATGGGAAAGGAGACTGAAGATAGCACCATCTGAAGTGTGAAGGAATCTTACAAAATCAATAAGACTCATTCTGTATCTTGGACAAGGCTTTTGTTTTAGGAAGAATGGAGAGAGAAGATATCATAGCATACAAAATATTTTGGGGCATAGAGAGGGTAGGTAAAATTGGCTCTTTACCAAGAATAAAGAAGATTGCAAGTGGAAATTGCACATGAGCCCCAGAGAGAGAATGTATTAAAAACAATAAGAGTAGTGGTGGAAACATATCTTATATGTAGGTGTTTCAAAGTAGATATGACAAATGTTAGTCATGTCAGTAGAAAGTGTAGAATGAGTTCGAAAATCAAGAGCTCGGCCCCACTTCAAATTCAGATACATAATTGCTTATAGAGGGGAATTTTTTTTATGTTTATGACTTTTTGCCTTTTTTTACATTATAAAAACATAGTTAAACTTGTTTTGATGTATTATAGTAACATTGTGATAGTCTACTTTTAACCTATTATCATTCTTTCAGGTTGGGCCAGTAGTTAAACTTTGTATGGGTAATGAGCCAGCATTTTATGTTGACAGTGGTCCCCCAACTTTCTGTTTCAATCCATGTGGACATATGGCATCAGAAAAAACCGTCAGGTGAGTCATTATTAATGTTTTACCTGAGCAGTAGTTTGTTTAGCAATGTGTAGTTATTGTGAAGGGTTCTTTTTGGCAGTGGCAAAAGGACAGTATAACCTATGAATCTCCATCACCCACTAATTTATTAATGCAAAACTGATGGTACCAGATATATACCATAAAATTTTAGAAATCAAATATTATCTGGTTTAACTAGATTTATGTGAAAATGCAGGAAGTGTGCATGTACATCTTCATGCACTACACTTGCATAGATTAATTAAAATTATCAGTTACTTAGTTCAACTTTGTCAGTGTATCATTATTATACTGTATGGTAAAGTGGTGGTAGCATTTTTAAGTACAGGTTGACCATCACTAATCCAGCATCGTCAGGATCTGTAGAGTGCCGGATTAGTGATTTTGCCAGATTACAGAGTGGTTAGGTTAGAATACATTTAACTCAACAGTGATATTTACGCATTGGCGATTTCACCCACTTTATGCTATTTCACTAGTATTCCTTCTATTCTGTCAATTGAGTACAAGAAACTGCCCATTTACCTATTTCAACTACCCAATAAAGTGGTCAGAAATTGGTAATTTGGCCAATTTCATACAAATTTCAAGAGATGCTGATTTCAAAATAGGGTCCAGAATAAACAATGCAGACATTACTGGCACTGAAATAACATTTTCTATGTTCATTAGTCACATCTCCAGGCCCCTCTTATATTACTCTTGCTTTCCATTTTGAATTTTTATTCACACAAAAAATAGAAGATTTACTGTTATGCAGACTACTGCATTATTGTAATACTTGTATAAATAATGTCAACCCATTTGTGACTACGTATTAGACTGGCCATAAGAAATAATGTTAACCCATTCGTGACTGCGTATTAGACTGGCCATAAGAAATTATGTAAATACAATTAATTTGTTCCAGACACCCAAAAATATTCAAAAAAATACAATTTATAGGGAATAATTATACTAGTTGGTTGGTATTTTTGTTTAATAAATGTATGAAAGAGGGGAAGGTACCTAGGGATTGGCAGAGAGCATGTATAGTTCCTTTATATAAAGGGAAGGGGGATAAAAGAGATGGTAAGTATTATAGGGGAATAAGTTTACTGAGTTTTCTTTTTTCTTTTTAGTAAGCTATACAGGAAAAGGGGTTACTAGCCCATTATTCCCGGCATTTTAGTTGACTTTTACAACACACATGGCTTACGGAGGAAAGATTCTTATTCCACTTCCCCATGTATATGAAAGGAAAAGCAATAAGAACAAGAGGCAGGGGAGATGTCCTGGCTAAGGGCAATGTGTGGTGTAAATATTATGCAGAAAATTCGGAATGTGGAAATTAGGAGAAGGTGTGGAGTTGCTAAAAGTATTTGTCAGAGGGCTGAAGAGGGGTTGTTGAGGTGGTTTGGTCATTTAGAGAGAATGGATCAAAGTAGAATGACTTGGAGAGCGTATAAATCTGTAGGGGAAGGAAGGCGGGGTAGGGGTCGTCCTAGAAAAGGTTGGAGGGAGGGGCTAAAGGAGGTTTTGTGGGCGAGGGGCTTGGACTTCCAGCAAGCATGTGTGAACGTATTAGATAGGAGTGAATGGAGACAAATGGTTTTTGGGACCTGATGAGCTGTTGGAGTGTGAGCAGGGTAACATTTTGTGAAGGGATTCAGGGAAACCAGTTAATTGATTTAGTTGGACTTGAGTCCTGGAAATGGGAAGTACAATGCCTGCACTTTAAAGGAGGGGTCGGGGATAGTGACAGCTGAGAGGGACTATTCTCAGCTGTTGTATCTGAGCGCCTCTGCAAAGACAGTGATTATGTATGAGTGTGGTGAAAGTGTTGAATGATGATGAAAGTATTTTCTTTTTGGGGATTTTCTTTCTTTTTGGGTCACCCTGCCTCAATGGGAGACGGCCGACTTGTTGAAAAAAAAAAAACTAGTTTTACATACACAAAACAATTAGTATATATAAAGTAATAAATTTATAATTAAACATTTAAATAAACATTTAAAATAACATTTATTTACCTTTATTGAAGAGACTTGCTGGCATCTGGAAGATAGGGAGGAGTGAGGGAGCACTTATTGTTTGGAAATGAAATCCCCTTCCATAAAGACTTTAGGTGACAAGTCCTTATCTGGGGTTACTTCCCTTCTTTGTCTTTTAATGCCACTAGGACCAGCTTGAGTCACTGGACCCCTGTCTCACAAAATAACTGTCCACAGTCCTCTGTTTCTGGTGCCTCTTTAAGATGTCCCTGAAGTGGAATATGGCTCTGTCACTAAACTTGTTGCAGAGATGGCTTATTTCAGCTTGCTCAGGGTGATATTTCTCAGCAAATGCTTGCACCCTACTCCACATTGCACAAATCTCCTTAATCTCTGAAGAAGGCACCTCATCCAGTCCATCTTTCTCCTCCTGTGAAGCAAATTCCTCTACTGTGGTCTGATGCTGTTCCAGTTGAAGCTCTTCAGTGATTAGCTCTTCCCTGTGGTTCTGCACCAACTCTTCCACATCCTCGCCACTCACCTCCAACCCCAGGGACTTGCCCAATGCCACTTTACCTTCCACAACAGGCAGAGGGTCATCAGGGTCAGGGTCAGCCTCAAACCTTTCAAAATCCCACTGTTGGACACAATCCAGCCACAATTGTCTCCAAGCAGAGTTCAAAGTCCTGGAAGTCACTCCCTCCCAAGCCTTACCTATATGGAGGATACTGAAGTGATTCCTCCAGACCTCTCTTAGGGTCAACTCAGTGTCTGAGGTCATTTCAAAGCACTTTTGAAACACTGCTTTTGTGTAGAGTTTTTTGAAGTTAGAAATGACCTGCTGGTCCATGGGCTGGATGAGAGGAGTGGTGTTAGGAGGCAAGAACTTCACTGTGATGAAACTTAACTCACTAGACAAATAGTCTGCCAAGTTGTGAGGATGAGCAGGAGCATTGTCCAGTACCAGGAGGCACTTGAGTGACAATTTCTTTTCCTGGAGGTATTTTTTCACACTGGGGCCAAACACTTGATGGACCCACTCTATGAAAATTTGCCTTGTGACCCATGCCTTAGTGTTAGCCTTCCACATCACACACAATTTATTTTTGACGACATTGTGTTTCTTGAACACTGGGATTTCCAGAGTTATACCTGAGCAAAAGCTTCACTTTAAAATCCCCACTAGCATTACTACACAACATGAGAGTTAGCCTGTCTTTCATAGGCTTGTGTCCTGGCAGTGCATTTTCCTCCTGAGTAATGTAGGCCCTGTTTGGCATTTTCTTCCAAAACAGGCCTGTTTCATCACAATTAAACACTTGTTGGGGTTTGAATTTTTCAGTCTCTATGTACCCCTTAAATTCACTCACAAACTTTTCAGCAGCATGTTTGTCTGAACTGGCTGCTTCACCATGCCTTACAACACTGTGTATGCCACTACATTTCCTAAATCTGTCAAACCAACCTTTGCTGACCTTAAAATCACTCAAATCAGCACTGGTTCCAGGCATTTTCTTGACAAGATCTGCATGCAACTGCCTTGCCTTTTCACAAATTATCGCCTGGGAAACACTATCACCCGCTATCTGTTTTTCGTTGATCCACACCACCAACAACTTCTCAACCTCATCCACTGTTTGTGATCTATTTTTCGTTAACATATCAACACCTTTCGCAACATTAGCTTCCTTGATTTCTTTTCTCTTTGCCAGGATAGAGGTGATAGTTGATTTGTTCTTGCCGTACATCCTGGCAAGCTCCCCCACACGTACGCCACTCTCATATTTTTTTACTATCTCCTCACTTTCTTTACCACAGGGGTGCCACTAGGAAGTTTCTTTGGACCCATGGTGGCTTATTTCACAGTGACAATGAAGAATCACTGAATTTATTGTGAAATGTTTGGATGAGCACGCCGGGTAATGTTCACTCAGTGGTAAACAAAGCT
The DNA here is from genome assembly GCA_009830355.1 of Cherax destructor. Classification (NCBI taxonomy): domain Eukaryota; kingdom Metazoa; phylum Arthropoda; class Malacostraca; order Decapoda; family Parastacidae; genus Cherax; species Cherax destructor. Next base: position 13,555 of record WNWK01026377.1, on the reverse strand, counting down.
AGACTGGCTCATGATGCCTGCGCGGGGAGGCGTGCAAGCGTGGGCAGGCGGACAGGTCTGGTACGCGGGTCAAAATTCAGGGAAATGGCCGATAGTCGGGCTAAAATTGGGCCGAAAAAAGCGACCGAAACACGAGTCGGCTGATACTCAGGGTAGCCGAAACTCGGGGGTCCACTGTACTTTCCGTCATGAAACCAATCAAAATCATATCCATTTCTTTATATATATCTTCCATTCTATCAATTGAGACAAAAAAAAAACGAGAATACAACCATTAAAACCATACGAAAATACACTGCAAATTCACTGTTTTACACCAAAACCACGATCAGTTTTTTTCTCATTATGCACTGTGTGCTGCAGGATTTTTTTTATATAGTGCACACTTACCACACAGACCTATTCTCTCATATTTAGTCCCAAATTTACCAGTCACAGCTTATCTGAGTGAGCTGAGTTCATGGCAACCGACAGTAGCTTCAAAGCCACCTTATCTTTTATGGACAATGTACGGTGTATGTGCTTTACACAACGAGAAGCATTTCTTTTATTCGTTGGAACCATGGCTAGGGCTAAAAGTGAGGAGGTTATAACAATAAATGGAGAAAAAATTAGAATGACTTATGTAACAAGTAGCGCCACCAAACAATAGAAGCAGGTTGATGTGGCAACCCCAGAAATTTGAAATTATGCTATCCAGAATTAGTGCTGGATTACTGATGGAACCAGTACTGATTGCCGGATGAGTGATGGCCGATCTGTACTTCCATTTTAATTTTGTAGCAACCTCCATTACTAATAAGTTATGCTGGGCAGCACTTGATAAGTTTATCCTGGCAGTTGGTGAGTGTTAGAAAACAGACATGTTAGGAACTGAGTGACTTGGTTACATAATAGAGACTGAGAAGCCAGTAGCAAGATTTACACACTATAGCTGGGAGGGGTGTTGGTCAGTGTCTGAGGCATTGAGGTTATGTTTGAGTAAGTGTGTGGGAATTTTTCTTGTAAGGTTAGTAAGAAAGGTCTATGACTTGTCAGCATCACCAGAGTAAATTCACAAGTATTAAACAACAAACTGATGCTATGAGATTGTAACTTTGGACTGTGTTCATAGTAGCAGCTCTACCTATTTAATATGGTAATGCCTTGAGATTATTTAATATATCAAGTTGTATTGTAGTAAATGTAACAGTTACATATAAGTTGCAATTTCGATGATTTCATGAATAGATAAAGCCACATTATACAGTACATAGGCATTTCTAGAGAAATTTTTTTTTAATAAATTTATATTAAAATAGTTAAAACATTTTTTGGGTGTGAAGCATGGGTTGTAAATGCTGCAGCAAGGAGGAAGCTGGATGCAGTGGAGATGTAGTGTCTAAGGGCAATGTATGGTGTAAATATTATGCAGAGAATTCGTTGTGTGGAAATTAGGAGGTGGTGGGAAGTTACTAAAAGTATTAGTCAGAGGGCTGAAGAGGTGCTGTTAAGGTGGTTTGGTCATTTAGAGAGAATGGAACAAAGTAGAATGACTTGGAGAGCTTATAAATCTGTATTGGAAGGAAGGCAGGGTAGGGGTTGTCCTAGGAAAGATTGGAGGGAGGGGGGTCAGTGAGTGATGGTGAAAGTGTTGAATGATGAAAGTTTTTCTTTCTGGGTCACCCTGCCTTGGTGGGAAATGGCCGATGTGTTAAAAAAAAAAAATTGATTTAGCTGGATGAGTAGGAAGAATTTGAAAATTATAATTTCTTTTTTAACATTAATAGAAACTGGAATTTGAAAGAAAATATAATGATAGTGACAAATAATTTTATAATTACACTTATTTTGGTTGTCATGTTAGATGTACAACTATATTGATGTAGGTACTTTTGCAGAAAAGCAAATAAAAAAATGATTCATATTATAGATAAATATGGTACATGTATTGATATAAAGACAATATGCAAAACAGCATTTACCCTGAGCTTCATAACTAGCTTTCTCAAGTTATTATAAAACTCAGTCTTGAGAAAAATGTAAAATATAAGCTTGTTCTGCATACTGTCTTCATACCCATACTTGTCTTCACTTCTCTGTATATAGTTATATAAAGTATTTTAATTATTCTTGTCACATATTCCATTAATTGTGAGTGTTGACCAACAGGTACTGGGCTGCGGTACCAATACCACATGGAACTAATGGGTTCCATGCAGCATGTCCATTTTGCGCCTCTCCACTTGAAGGTGATCCAGGGTTTGTTCGACTCATATTTCAAGACAATTGCGATTAATTCCCTCCCTTTATACATTGTAGTATTATGTATAGACAACCTCTGGAAGTATATCTCCACCCTCGAGTTTAATTTGCACTCAACATATTATGTTAATCAAGCTGGTTAAAAAGAGTGAATCTTAAATGCCACTCAGTATCATTAAATCTGTGTTTTTATGCAACTAGGACATTGCTTGTTAAATTTTTACAAAATGAAATTAAGAATACAGCCCAGTTTATTGGGTTGCACTAGCCCCTGGAAGATGTGTGCATTGGTTTTGAGTGATGTTTTGTGACTTCTAAAATGAGCGAGACCAGCACTCATAACTATGCAGACGATATGATGGACTTGATAGCCACCCAGACACCCTACACGCTGCTTCTCACTCACTGGTCGATGGAGTGCACTCGGAACTCTCTCCCACTCCAGGAGCACAGAGTAAAAACTAATGCACTGGATCTATTTACTTATATCACATTTATATATTTTGAAGACATCTGATACATATAAATACATTAGATAAAATGGGTAAGTTGTATCATGGTACTATTAGAATGTGTGTTTAGTTCATTGGTTGGGGCTAAGTGCCTTATGAGTGCAGACATTGTCTTGTGTACATCTCATGGAGATGAGATGAAGCTTTACACATAATATCATTGAGTTTAAAAGTAATGACCTTACAATACCTGGTTTAAAAAAATTCATTAAATATAAGTAGGTGTCACTGGGTTCATTATCCTCACCTTGGGGGCAGCATTGTAATAACATCTACAGTTGGGAAATTGCATTTCATGTACTGGACTTGTCAAATTTTAAAGGGCTAAATATAAGTAAACTTGACAGTCTTCAATAGCATTACTAATTACAGCTGATCTGAACTTGTACTGTGCCATCTTTCACTTGGTGACTGTATTTGAGAGTCAGAAACATATAGCAGACTGTGTGAGGTACAACAACACACTGTGAAAGTGATGATTGGAAAGTATAAATGAAGAGTTATATATTTTCTTCTTGTGTATGTGTATGTATGTATATATAAATGTATGTGTATATTAAGTGTATATATGCATGTGAGCATGTATATATCGCTTGCAGCGTGGTGTGGGGATCATGGGGTTGAGGGGATGTAAGGTGAAGGTATGGGTGCCTTCTATATGCAACAACTAAGAATACAATACCTTTGGCCCAACTGGTGTCAAGGTTTGTGGCAGTCAGTTTGTATATCTCTGGTCGTGGTTACTCTGGTGCACATTACAATAAGGTTTTTGCACATTGAGGAAAGTTTAGGTTACACTTTAAGAATCACATTTTAACTTTCATTTTATGGTGTATCTTGATAAATAAGGTTTTACTGTATAGTACAGTTATTGTACTGTACATACTGTGTAATTTTCCATGAGGGGAGTAAAACCAGGCAGTGATTCTATTTAATGTTTTGTTTGTTACTGACTTGTCACTGATAAATATTGTGTGAATATCTTGAGCCTGAAAGTATTGGTATTTAACAAAGTATGGTAATTATAATGAAAATGTAACCTGTGTAGAATATCTGTGGAGGTCTTTTATTTAAACTGTGTAATTCAGACAAATACTTTTCAGTTAAATATAACATGTACAAATAAATAAATGGGATATAAATAAAGTGCTGAAAAATATTTAACCAAGCATGATTTTCAGCAATGGATATGGGTTGGACAAATTTAGATTTAGAAAGCATATGGGAGAGCACTAGTTTGGCTGGGTGGCCCAAACTCCCAGGTGGGTGAGCGTTATCTGCCTAGCATAGGCCAGTAGGCCTGCTGCATGTAGTTATGTGTAAAAAAGAAGGGGTTAATAAAATATTAAAAATAATGATTAACACGTTGCAAAAAAGGACATATTGGATGACAAACTTTAATGAAATTTTTTTTCCATAGAAATGCGAGTAAAGTTTAAAATTGATGCAACAGAATACTGTACGTATAGTCAAAACTTAGTCTTTTTAGGGATAATTTACTGTGCTTGAAGATTGGTACATAAATGGAAATAGAGTAGAGGAGGAAACAAGGATGACAAAATGAATTAGCATGCAGTGCACATGTTGTTATTCCAATAAGTGGTATGTATTTATCCTTAATTAAATACACTGGAACTGTATAGTAAACAAGTGCAGCAATGTCTGATGGTTCTTCCATATTTTGTATTGCAAATTTGACTTAAGATTCACATAGTAATTTGTAGGCATCACTTCTCACCAATTATTATGCTGTTATGCATTAAAAATCTCTAGTACAGTTATTGCATTAATATACTTATTCTGTAAAACGCATTTTAGGCTGTTTACATTGCCTTGAAATGTCACACGAGAACAAGTTGCTCCACTCAAAATAAACCAAGAGTTTGTTTTATTGTGGTTATGGAATTTTCAACACTAAGAACAAGACAATGTATTGTATTCTCAATATTATGATACTATAGTTCCATTATGGTATACCACTGATAAAGCAGCTCGATGCTGTGAAGTATTATACTATCTTCACATAGGTCACTCTGAAAGGCAAGGTGCTTTGATACTGCTGAAGCACTCTTAATGCTTCATATCAAACCTGATTACTTCCCTTTTCCAAGGCACTGTATAACCCCTATGGGTTTAGCACTTCCCCATAATATATACAGGCAGACCACTCGACATTCATTTATGTAGCGAGTTTTTATTAAAATGATTCATATTTATGCTAAAAAAGATCTACCTGTTAAGTGAATTGTGTGTGTGCCTTATGGCCACATTTGTAGAGTGCACTCAGGAAACCCTTTTAGTAGCAAGTCAGTGTCAGTCTTGTACGAAGACTCGTCTTACAGAAAGTTCAGAATTACGTTTGAAGCAGTGATAGCAGTTTAGGTAAGAGCTGGAATACATCAAGTGGTCAAAATTATTGCTATTGGAGATCTCTTATTGCTACTTCTATCACATTATTAGATAAATGACCTTCATATTTTTATTTATAAATAATTGATTTTTGTTTGTAAGGATATGTATTCCTGATCATTCCTGCTTATACTATATAAGAGTAGCCTAATGTCAGTGAGAGGCTCTTGATCCAAGACACTGAACCTGTTGTTCTGTAGATCAAACCTGATTTCCTTTCATTCCTCAGGTGCTGTATTACCCCTGTGGGTTTAGTGCCTATTCATAATAATGTATGGATGTAGTACATGTATGGCTGAGAATTGAAAACGGTTCACAATTGCTTAAAAATGGCCATTTTCTTGAGCTCGACAGTTGCCTTTTATAAAAATCATATATATCCACATTGAAATTAGTCTTTAATGTATTTTTTTCTGATTTTCAAGGTGTTCAGTAGGTCTAAAAAAAAAAAAAAAAGGTATTATTTTAACTATTAACCCTTAAAATGTCACTTGTATAGATCTGTGATTGGGGCCAGTGGCACTTGTGTAGATCTTTGTGATTGGGGCCAGTGGCACTTGTGTAGATCTTTGTGATTGGGGCCAGTGGCACTTGTGTAGATCTTTGTGATTGGGGCCAGTGGCACTTGTGTAGATCTTTGTGATTGGGGCCAGTGGCACTTGTGTAGGTCTTTGTGATTGGGGCCAGTGGCACTTGTATAGATCTTTGTGATACACCTAGCACTCTCAAATATGCTGTGACTTGCAAATTTTGGCTTAGACATGAAAGAATGGGTCTGCACAATGGGTGGGCATAGTATAAAAAAAAAATAGCTACACAGTGCATGATAAGAACAGTTAACTTTTGACCTTATTTGGATTATTATTGTGACTTTGGGGTATTTTCTAGTGGTTTCATGGTTTTATTGGTACTTGATAGAACACAAGACATAGCAGTGAAATGAAGATGATCCTGGTGATTTTTTTCTGGGTTTTTACTAGGTCTGCTTCAGTTATGTGGGATGACCTAAACCATGACAGAGCATTCTAGGTTATTATTTATTAGTCAAAAAATGGAAAAATTTGACTTGTGTGATTAATTCAAAATGGAAGGCAAGAGCTTTATAGGGGCAGATTGGGGACATGATTAATGAAGAGAGGGAAGGTTGCTTTTGTGGTTGAAATGCCTAGTTTTTATTTTGGAATTTGCTGAAAATTGTGTAACTGGCTAAATTACTGAATTCTGGGCACTTTATAGGGTAATTTTGCTCCCCAACATCCAACTTAATGTCTTGAACTATGCCCCATTTGTGCTGAAATTTAAAAAAAAAAAAATCAGTGTAGAGAATGTTTTCCTAAAGGGAAAGACATTCCCTCCCTCCCTCCCTCCCGAATAAAACAATTCAATAGTTACAGAATTATGCAGGTGTGAAATTGAAGGTCGTGGAGAACTTTACGCAACAATAATTTTACCTTCTTTGAGGTCTGTTGTAAGCCAGTTCCAGTGCTCCAACTGATTCTCTGCTGTTTTGCAAATTTATCTTCTCTACTATTTATTGATCCTAAGAAGCTGTCCAGTCAGCCATCCTATTAAATGCTCAGAGTTGAGTTATTTGTTCAACTTTACACTTTTCAACAATTTCCCATATAAAAACCAAGTCCAAAATAAAACTCAGACATTCCAGGCACTAAAGCAATCTTTCTTGTGTTCATTAATTGCATCCCCAGGTGTTTCTAAATAATATTTGCCATCCACTTCAATCCATCACACAGCAAAAATCTAAGTTTTCCCTATTTCTGAGATAAGCGTGAGCAAGAATGCTCATGATTCAGGTTGTTGCAGTAATTGAACCTAACCTAGTAATAAAGAACTAAAACAGGAAAATCTCCCAAATTAACCATTTTGTCAATTTGACATCAATTTCAGTCCATTTTCAGTGTTAAACCATTTATAACTGCCCATTTCACTAGTATGTCTTCCAGCCTATCTATTTGTACCAGGAAATAACAAATAAAAACATTAAAACCACCCTGGAAAATACCCTAAAGTTGTTATTTCAGAGGTTAGTTGTTGCCATCATGCAGTGCATAGGGCAGGATGTTTTGTATGTTGTGAACATCCACTGCACACACACACACATTCTTAAATGTTTAACCTAAAAAATTGCCATTCCTGGTAAACTTGAAGTCACCGTAATGGTGACATATAAGTATGGCAGGCAGCCACACTTATATGTAATGTACTTTTAAAATTATGGTCAAAATCCACTAGTTAAATTTTACTTCTAACTTCTTTATTTTTAATGTTTATTGTACTATATCTGTAAATTGTGTGTACAATACTATTAGGTGTACGGTAGAGTACTTTAGTGCTTTTTATGGCTTTTTTTTTTCTTCTTCTTCTTCTTCTTCCCAGATTTAATATATAATTTTTTTTTATACATGTTGGTCATCTCCCACCAAGGCAGGGTGACCCGAAAAATAAACTCCTTCACCATCATTCACACTATCACACACTATCAATCTATCTATTACATGCATGCCCAAATGCACAAGTAAGTTCATAACACTCATGTTTCCTGGGAGCTGTCATTTTGTGGTCCAGTTATAGGTCTGGCACCATGGCAAGGAGACATTACTTGAGCGAGTCAACTGAAGAAGATTCCTATATATAGTGACGTAGGTACTGTACCAGCAGTGCAAGCTCTAGTTATGAAAACTTGATTGAATTTCACCCAAATTCCAGTGAATAATATTTCACAGAAATCAAGTATGGTGAAAGAGCAGTGACATAATACAATCTAACAAGTTCCTCACTAATAACCCTTCTTCCTTAAGAAACAGATAATTATTTAGGTAACTGCAACAGAGATGACGATTATAAACTTAAAAGTGACCCCAACCACCACCCCCTGCTGCCACCCCTCATTACTAACTACTATTTCTAGCACTACCACTTACTACTCTTATTACCACAGTTGGCAGTTAATTTATCTAATTTTTGTGTTCACTGGTGTAACAGAGTAGTGTGTATGTATGTGTCATGTGTGTGTGTGTTGTATAAGACAGTGTGTGCGTGTTTGTATATACGTATACACAGTTCATACATTTGTGTGCATTTACCTGTTTGTAATTATGAATAAATATATTTGTGGTGTCCAGTCTTATTTAATGTATGATAACTATTTTTTGCAGCTTACTATGGTTGTGGTGCATATTCCCACTTGTGTTTTGCCATTCCAACTATCACCCAGATTTTTTACATCACTTTTTAACTTTGGGTTTGCCTCATCTTTTTGCACTACCTCGTCTAACTTGCTGCTATTTACTATTTACTAGCCCACTCTTATCCTCGATAGTCATGCTTCGCATGATGACTTTTTGGTCAACGACAGACTGTATATACAATGGTAGTGTAAACAAACCTACTCCCTTGCCAGTCGTATAAAACTATAGCACATACAATTATGTACAGTACATAATACTTGATAATGATAATAAACAACTATGTTACTGGTTTATGTATTTACTATACTGTACTTTTGATTGTTATTCTTTCTACTGATAAAAAAAAAGTTTACTGTAAAACAGTATGGGGTGTTACACCGGCAGCAGTCTCATACATGTGGTGTTTACTGCATCTCTTGATAACGTCATTTTCCCTTGTGCTTGATTTAATCTCATGTTTTCATTAATAGAGAGGAATGTTCATGGTGCATTATCTTTTTACAAGCAAATCCATGATAAAAAAAAAACATAGCCTAGGTGTGTAGTAGGCTATACCATCTAGGTTTGTGTAAATACACACTATGATGTTCACACAATAATGAAATTGCCTAACAATGCATTTCTGAGAATGTATCTCCATTGTTAGGCGACACATGACTGTATTCATACAGGAAAAAGAAGAATACTGTGTAAGTTATTCAATAAAAATTCTTTGGTAAAAATTAATCAAAATTAGATGGGGAATATTATGGCTAAGAAATGCATTTAATTCATTTTACATTATATCTTATGGGAAAATAAGTTCTGAGTACTGAATGGTCAAAATGAATTATCTGGAACCCATTAACGTCATAAGCTGGGGTCCTACTATGTGGGATAAAATTGGGTGGGTCAGTTGATTCAGGAACAAAGTCAGTCGCAGAATTGTCTGTTATGATCATGGAAAACAATCCCCCACACTATTTTCCACAATCACCATTACTGGCAATTGTGGAGGGTTAGTCTGTTAAATTGAGAATTTATTGTATTGTGTATGGTGTAAGCATTCGACTTGGTGTAATTTTATTTGTACAGGAGGGCCCCGTTTGTACGGCTCCTAGGTTCTCAACCCCATGCGATAAGCAAAAATTTCCAGCGGGTGGAGAAGAGCATTTTTTCATTATCGACTGCGTTTAAAATTCCTGATATCACGTTACACAGTCGCATATTAAGTGCTCAATACAGCTAGGCATGGAAAAACATAAAAATGTAAAATAGATACGTTCACAGTACACACAATACTTACCTTAAAATATGGCGCCGGTCGCCCTTCCCTTACACAATTGTTGTGCGAAAATGGTGGAAAAGTAGTAAAAGCACTGAACATAATGTGCAATGGCTCAATTGAAAGCCAACGAAAACAGTGAATGCTGAATATGTGGGGCCCTCCTGTATATTGATGTTTTTTTTTGCTTCCTTTATCTTTGTTATTCTCAGCTGTATTTATCTAGCAAAGTTTGTAGGGATCGAGTTCCTGGGCCAGCTTCTCAAGCTTTAATCAATTAATAAGATTCGTCTCTTCCACATTTAATTTTACTTGGTGTATGGAGTCAGCATCAACAGTATCGTTTCTCACTTTGCTTCACTTTTACACTAAAAAATATTTTGTGGCTTATTTGGGCATTTAGCTTAGTTCTATCTTTAACCCCCTCATCCCATCTCCCTCATACTGGACCCTTGTGTACCATATGGTTAATCTTTGTCTGTAACTCGAATGTATGTACAACATTTTTGTGTGCTGTAATAATGTCTGCTCTCGGTCTATATTCAGTGCACGGTGTGTGTGTGTGTGCATGTGTGCATGTTTTTTCATTCACCTGTGCATATATGTTTATGTCAAATACAGTCTCTTAAGGAAATGTAATAAAACTTGTTGACTCGGGTGAGGACATTGGAATGTTGTGCACTTTTCAGATCTTAACTTTATTCATATGACTAAAAGCAGCAGTTGTCTTTTAAAAAGTAATTCAGCCTTTCTGTGGTCACCACACTCTTGTATGTCCATCAGGAAGTCATATGAAAAAATACAGTTGAAACAGCTAATATAATGATTAAAGTGTTTGCCAGTTGGCAGATGTTCTGGTATTGACGGGTGAACCAGAGGCAACATACAGTAGTGAAGGGAGACTAACATTTATATTTGTAGATAGCATATTGGAGAGAAAGTAAAAATAGGTGAATTATAATTCATATTGGGTAGCCTGGATCTTTGTGTCTGAAGATTTTTGGGTACTTGAGGCATGTACAGTACTATACTAAATATGTGTTGCCTCATCCAGAGATATTCTTGATAGGTCATCGCATACATATAAATAAATGAGCATGGGGTAAACAGAAATTTGAATTGTAGTATCTGTATTGTGTCACTGGGGAGCTCTTGAGTGACCCAGTTAGGCTGTACATAAAATAGTGTCCCTTTGTACTGATGAGCTATTTTTGTACTCGGATGTGAAAACTTAGAAATAGATATTGCTATGATAATGTACTATACAACTTGTATTATCTTACCTATACATCTTCGTTTTAAGTCAGAATTTGTTATTGTACTATGAATAATGTAACGAACATAGTAAAACCTGGAGCTGGTGTACACTGGGGATCCCTTGCACTAGTAAGATATGTGGAGCTGTTGTGTATTTGACTATGTATTAATGAGTAGTACAGTGTGAGGATCTGCAACACAGTGTGAGGATCTGCAACACAGTGTGAGGATCTGCAACACAGTGTGAGGATCTGCAACACAGTGTGAGGATCTGCAACACAGTGTGAGGATCTGCAACACAGTGTGAGGATCTGCAACACAGTGTGAGGATCTGCAACACAGTGTGAGGATCTGCAACACAGTGTGAGGATCTGCAACACAGTGTGAGGATCTGCAACACAGTGTGAGGATCTGCAACACAGTGTGAGGATCTGCAACACAGTGTGAGGATCTGCAACACAGTGTGAGGATCTGCAACACAGTGTGAGGATCTACAACACTGTGTGAGGATCTACAACACTGTGTGAGGATCTACAACACTGTGTGAGGATCTACAACACTGTGTGAGGATCTACAACACTGTGTGAGGATCTACAACACTGTGTGAGGATCTACAGATTGAGGAAGGTAACAGGTGTAATATTGAAAGTTGTTAGTAACCTGGTTTAAAACTTCATAAAATGTCGCAATGCATCCAGCATGGTTAATACTGTTTGCAAGAAATTAATAATAAAGAATTTTGATCGAGTGGTACTGTTGCAGTAAATGGATGCAAAATTTGAGATTTGAGGCACATAAGTGTGGCTGTAAAGGTGGCTTTGATCCTCTTGGGTAAAATGTGACTATGATATAGCAAAGGAAGGTTTAAAAGAAAATTGCTTCAAATACTAATACTACTACAGCTTGTAGAGCCTTCTATAGGGTATCAGACTCATCAGGTATTGCAGGCTCTCACCTGGCATGTAGTCACTTGACTACTGTATTGGAGAAATATCTTTTGCTAGTGTTTAGTCCATTTCATGGTTATTCAGCAGGAAGATTGATAGTTATAGACAGTATATAGTGCAAAAGTAATGTTCTCAACTTGCAGAATGAGTAGGTAAATTTGTATATTGGTAATAAAGAACAGTTCTTTCCTGTATTCAGAGTATACTGTCTTCAGGTGAAGCTTCAGATCCATAATTGAAAGTGTATTATTCTTAGTGAGAATTAAATTAGATTAACCTATTTGACACTGGTAATGGATGGTGTACAGTTTAGATACCTAATTTATTTTGCTGCCTGCTACATCTGAATTGAACAGAAAAATATATTGGCAGAGGCAGAAAGTGTGTACACATCTTGGAGATCAGGTGTTAACACATTAGTTATTTCATAATCATAAAGTATGAATGACAACATATTTACATTGCAGTTAAGTAAAATTTGTGTGTATATACAGATACCTATACATATAATATATTCTAAGACTTAGTGTAATGTTTGATACAGCAGGGATTGGAATATTTAGGTATTTAGATTTATTTAGAAAAGTGGATATGATTGAGGAAAGCTTCTTGAAAAGTCACATGAAGGAATACTTGAGGTATTTTTTGTTACACATGGTTGTCACTTTAGTGACTGGCTTGTCCTTACCTGAATTAACTCTTCCCACCACAGTAACTGAGGTTGCATTGGCTTTTGATACTCTCTTTAAGATGCACTACACTATTCTTTTTTGCAGACTGTCAGAGTATACAACAAATTAATCAGGGGTAGTCCCAAGGGAGGGCAGAAGCCTCCCTAAACATTTCCCAACGCCCCTCCCTATTTAATACTAATAATGCTGTTCGAAGACTAAGTCCCCTAGCCCCCTCTTCCAACTAGACTGCCACCCTCCAAGCTCTTGCTATGTAAAACTCTTGGAGCTGCCCCTGAAAATTATTTAGCCAGTATCCTGGTTTTCAAGAGAATGTAAAGTATTATCTTTGTCGTGGGGAGCAGTTGTGTGTGGAGTGTGAGCAAGTGGTCTAGTCAGTGTGCGGACATTGTTTTACCTCTCATGCCACCACCTTTGTACATAGTTTAATGCCCTAAAGAGACTGTGATTCTTTTTTATAGGTCCAGAGGTAACCATTTGTCTTGGTCTGGGGTGTGGCACATGAAGTGGGGCTACACGAGTTTGTCAATACCTCAATTGTGTGTTCTTGTTGTATTACCTATGTAACTATGTATGTCCTGCTGCCCTCACTCTTCACTGTATACACAACATTATTGCATATTTCATGAGAATGTTGTTGCATGTATATGCAACAGCTTCATGGATTTGTGACTATGCCATTTGGGTCCAGTATTTGTTTCTGTGATACACACTATACAAGTTAGTGTAATATACATTATATCAAAACTGTCTCTATTCATTTATTAATATTCTTTAGATATAACTTAGTTGTGAGCTGGTATAAATGACAACTTTCATTAGATGTGAATAGTGTATGTATGTATGTGTTGATATAAAATAAATATATATATATATATATTATATATATATATATATATATATATATTTTATATATATATATATATATATTATATATATATATATATATATTATATATATATATATATATATATTTTATATATATATATATATATATATATATATATATATATATATATATTAT
>WNWK01026376.1:0-27449 GCA_009830355.1 Cherax destructor | reverse complement strand
CCCGGGATACTATGGTCACCCGGGATACTAGTGTAAACCCTACTGTCTGCATAGACAGCCTATGCTGTCTGTCTGTCGAGCATATGGCTGAAGCCACATTGCAGTTCACATAGTTTCCCCCGAGGGCAAGCCTGGGGGCATACCCACTTCAGCCTGACCCCCCTTGCCTCTCTCATTTGGCATCCAGGCATCACTCAGTCAACAGGCATACTGACCCGTCTTTCCTGGGGCATTCCCCCCTGGGCCCGGTCAAAAACACAGCCTGTGTCCCCCACACTTTTTTCAAATAGAAGACCCCCAAGCCTTATCATTCATTCACGTCCGAAGACAGCAAAAGCACGATATAAATGGTGAAGGGGGTCGGGTTGTGTTTCCCCGGGGAGGGAAGGAAAGGAATGAAGTCATCTTCACTTCATCAGCCTACACAAGAAGTTTTGTTTCTCAACATTTATCCTGATGTGGCTGAAAAATCTCACATCCGACACAGGAAAAGCAGGATCCAGGCCGAAATTTGTTGGATTCTCCGAGAAAGGGGTCATGTTTTCACAGCTTCCCATGCTGTTTTTAGTCACGTGTCAGCCTTCCAGTGTTCTGCTGTTGTTGTTCAGCCCAGCACAGCTATTTCAAATTCAGAGGTGAGTTTATGGTGATTTCATCTAGGGGAGTGTGTCTCCTCGGTATGGGGTGAGGAGGGAAGGGCCCGGGTTTCCCTTTTCCCACCACCATCACTGCCCTAGTACCCCACCACTCACACCCCTCTCTGCTGTGAATTTTTTGTGAATTCTCCAGAACGTATCCGAGTGATCCCCAAGCCACGGTGATCACCCCAGGGGATCCGCCAGGGGTTCCCAAAGCCAGATGTCCGCCACATGTGGCCTCCCCATAAACCCCAAACGTCACCATGCTGCTGATGTCACGATGCTGCCTGACCCACGATCACCCACGTCTACCGACGTCACCCGATGTCCCCACGACATCCGTCACGATGTCACCCGGAGTCACCCACGACGTCACTCCAGGACGCACCACACTTTTTCCTGATCACCGCGATGTCACCAAGACATCCCCCCACGACATCACACCGACATCACCAATGATGTCATGAGTGCTGAGTTTTACAGGAGCATTTTATTTTTTATTGTCGAGAAGTTTGAGAGAAGATATATGTCGAGTGTTTTTTAAATTTCCCTCTCAGTCAGTGTTCTCACATTTTCGTGAATTGCTTAGTGTTGATGTTTGACAGAAAAGGCTTTTGCTAGTAAGCCATGTTGTCCCGCATGTGCAGTATGTGCAGTTTCTCCGTTTCTATGTAGACCTGTATTTATTTTTGTCACCCGGTGACCCCACCCGCGCGTTTGACAGCGACATTTGTCAGTCCGGGCGCGTTTGAGCGCGAGCCCCTTGTACAGAAAGCTTTTTATTCTCACCCTCGTAGATGCCCCTCGAACCGTACCCGCACGATTTCCCATCTCCCATCGAGACCCGTTCAACTTTACCTTTTGACCGTCAGACTGCAGTTATTGTAGACGACCAGCTGGGGACGTTGACCCTCCTCTGCTGAAACTTCAACTTGAGAGAATACCTGTCAGCCGCAGTTGCTTGTTTGGGAGGCGACTGTCAGCCTTGTGTCACGCTTCAAACAGCCTGCAAAAGATGATGTCACTTTACGTACCCCCTCACTGCAAGGTGTATGCTGTTGATGTTTTGCCGAGTCGTCGTGTCAGACCACGCACACTCACCAGCAGGCGCCCCAGCGACAGTTCCAGCGAGAAAATCCTCCGAACGCTTGCCAGAAGAAGCCGCCCTGTTGGACTACTGACGACGCCTACGAGTTCACCAGCAGGTTTTGCCCCGCGAGGAACCCCGCAGGGCACAGATGACTGCTTCACCGTCCCAAAGGGGACCGTACCTCCAGAGGAGACCGTACCCTGTTACGTCACAGCTCAGCCACAATGTCTCCTGTGTTGCAGTTTCTGTCCAGACGCAGGAAGCAGTGATGCATCGATGCTCGCCTTAGACACCACGAAGTACACCTTTTATTCTTCCCTCTCTGTAGGAAGTTTTTTTTCCATGTCCATATGTATGTGTATATGTAATTTTCTTCGTGTTCTGTGCCCTGTTCTTGAGAGAGACCTATTTTTTTTTACTGCCAGTCATGGTTAGGGTCAGACTATGGTAGGTGGCCGAGCGATGTGGGACAGCCTGTACTGTCTCGTATAGACAGCCTATGCTGTCTGCCTGCTTGAGCATATGTAAGCTGTAAGCCTACATGGCTAGTTCCCATAGTTTCCACCAGAGGGTGCTTCCGGTGAGTATACCCCACTTCAGCCTGCTCACCCTTGCCTCTCTCTCACTTGGCGTCCAGGCATCACTCAGTCAACAGGCATACTGATCCGTCTTCCTCGGGCATGGCTCCCTGGGGGCCTGGTCACAAACGCACAGCCTGTGTACCCCACACTTTATTCAAATAAAGTAAGTAGCCTCCGAAGCCTTAATCATTCCCGCTACTAAGAATGCAAACAAACCTTTCGATGAGTTTAGTGGTCACCCAGATACTAGTTGTCACCCAGGAAACTAGTGGTCACCCAGAATAGTAGTCACCCAGATAATGGTCACCCAGGATACTAGAGGTCACCCAGGATACGGGTTGTCACCCAGGAAACTAGTGGTCACCCAGGATACTAGTAGTCACCCTGGAAAACTAGTGGTCACCCAGGATACTAGTGGTCACCCAGGATACTGGTGGTCACCCAGGATACAGTGGTCACCCAGGCCCAGTTCCCCCGGGAAAAGTGGTCCCCCGGGATACTAGTGGTCACCCAGGAATTATTGGTCAGCCACAACAAAAAAGGGGTAAACCACCACTAAAAATTTATGTACAGTGGAGACCATCAGAACGTACAGCCACCACTGAATCCACTACATGCAGTGAATAACCCTATTACTGGTGAATACAAATGATACAACCAATACAAAAAGGGGCCGCCATATACACAGTGGTACAGCCACAACAAAAAGTGGTACAACCACTACACATATTGGTACAACCACTACACCCAGTAAACCATACACACAGTGATACAACCACACACCAATAGACCCACACACATTTGGAAACCACAACACAGTTGTACAGACAGACCCCAAAGACACTGGCATAACCAATAACTATCACAGTTGTATGATTTTTCCCACTTGGAATAAATTCCCGGTTTCAACTGCGTCCTGCAGTTGACTAAAGTCACTGGATTCAACATTGTTTAAATTTCTTTCCAAAACTCAATAGGTCAAGAGGTCTCTTCTCGAGGTGCTAAACCCAAACGCCCCTCAGTATTTTTTCCAGTCCCCAAATAAAATATGTATTTAAGGACCATAGCATTTCAGTTTAGGTGTTTATCTCCAGCAATTTTATTTTTGAAATGGTCGCACAGTGTTTAGTATTGGGGTGTTCTGAGGCGTCAGAGAATGACCTGGGTTTTATTTTATAAATATTTCAGGAGTTTTATTTCTTCCTCCTTTTTATGGAATTTATTCCTTTTTTTCCTCTTCTCTGGCTCAGTAAATGCCTTTTAAAATTGTTTTAATTTTTATAAAATTTTATTGTCTTCGATTATCATTGGGAAAAATAAAAAAATACAGTATAATTTATCCTTTATTGAAAGTTTGCCCACACAGTGGGCTTTATCAAACAGATCTACCTGGTGAAAGGTACAAGAGTATATATATATAGGATGGGGAAGGGGGAATGGGGACATCATTGGGAGAGGTGCAGAGTCTAGAACCCTTTGGGTGTTTAAAAGAGATTTCAAGAAGAGTAGACCACCTTTCTTATGTTCTTATGTGGGTAAAGAGGTTTTCAAGGGGGTTCACCCATGGGGAAAGCCGTTGTTCTGGTTGAAGTTGGGGAATACAGAAAAGGATGATTCCAGGATTCTTCAAGGTCTTCGGGCAAAGTCTTGCTTTTTGAGTTGATTAAATGGTTGTGTAAATTTTTGATGTTGAACAAGCATTCCTTGATCGTCAGATCTGTCTGCGTACTGGGGTTCTGAAATACGTTTTGGGGGTTTCCCGGGAGTTTCGCAAATGAAAGTTTGTCGCTTAAAAGGGGATTGTGTCCCTTGCAGACAATTAATTTTTCCCTTTTTTGAAAGTCAAAAGTTACCATTCAAAGGATTTTTCCAAGAATTTATTTCCCTTTTAATCCATAAGATTAATTAGGGGGGCTTGAGTAAGACCCCTAAAGCCGTTTCGAATGCCCTTTGATGGGGGGGATGGAGGTAGATACTTGGAATGAGGTATTGGAAAAAATGTTGGAAACGTTCTTTTAAAGGAGTTGGGGGGGATTATGTATCTGTTTCGACAGTGTCTTCGGGTGTTGAAGAAAAAACGCCCCCTTTGTGCAGATGACGAGGGATGAAATTTGAAATTGTTCAAATTTAAAAACTTTCTTCCCAAGGAACCGTTGCTGCAGATTTGAGGCCTTCTACCTCACCACGACACCAAAATTAAGGTGTTTAATTATAGGCTTTTTTCCCTGCACTCAGAATCTGCAGCAAGAGTTCCTTGAGGAAGAATGCTTTTAATTGAACGGTTTTTTAAACTTTACTATCCTCGTCACTTCATTGGGAACGCAGACGAGGGGCATTAAACATCCCCCCACTGTGGGGCGAAACGTTGTAATAAAGGATCACATTATACAAAATTTTTCCATTTTTCGGTATTTTATCCCATTTAATTCCATCTGAACTCAACCTCAGTGTTCTGCCTTATAAAAGGTTTTTTTAAAGGGTTTTGTTGGCCCCTCTGTTTTCCCTTCCGAGTTTATCACTTGGCCCTCAACCCCCATTCCTTATTCCTTCTGATAGTCCTCATTTTAAAAAGGGGACTTTTCTGCTTTGGGTTTTTTTTTTTTTCTTTTGATCTTTTTGGATTGATTAAAAAAGAAAAGCATTTTTCCCCAAATGGTTTTAAAAAACATCTCTCACCCCTATATTCCTGTTTGTAATTTTATATATTTACTGGGTTTTGTGGTCAAAGTTTTTATGTCCCAGTATTCTTTTTATTTTTGAACACTTAAGCTGAAAAAAGGCATGTCGAGTTGCTTTGTCCATGACCTCACATGGTTTATTGATATGGTGGTTCATGAAATTTTAGCGCCTCCACGTTTAGCCCCCATTTTCTGACTTCCCCCGTGGATTCCAGTTCTGCCGACTATTTCCTTGTATTAATATTGGTAAAGGCTTTGTAGTCCCCTTCGCCTCTTTACTGTTTTATCTAGATTTTTCTCCCATTCTCAAACTTTACCCTTTCTTTCTCTTTTTTGGGGGGTAAATGGTATAAAAAAACCGACACAATGGAAAAAAAACACATAAGCAGTAAGTGATCTTTATTGACACGCGCCCACGCAGTGGATCGAGTCACAAACAGATCTGTCTGTGACTGATAAAGCCCTTGGGGAACGTTTTTTGGATCAAAAAACTGCTTTGTGTTTCTTTTTTGTTTTTGTATGGGGGAAGATTATTTCACAGCTTTTAAAACTTTGGGTCTATGGTCCTTTTTATCCCCCATATAATCAAAAATTGCCAGGGCCATATTTCCAACCCCCAAAAGGCCACTTTTCTTTTCTATTAGTGCCACCTCATTTTTTTTTTTCCCAATGAGGCAGCATCAAAAAGGATTATTATCATTTCAAAAATTTTATCCTGTGATAGCATAATTTTGGATGTTTCCCCTGCTTTCCCTTCCATTACTTTTTTTTGGGGGGGTTTTTTTTTTTAAATTTTTTTTTTTCCCCCAAAAAACCCCTTTTAAAAAAATTTTCCCTTTCCTTTTGTAAAAAGGGTTAAAAACCGGGGAAAAAAAAAAAACATTGGAATTTTTTTAAAATTTCCCCCCCCCCCCAAAAAAAAGGGGGAAAAAAAAAGGGGGGGGCCCCTTTCTTAAAGGTTTTTCCCCCCTTTTTTTTTTTGGGGGGGGGGGAAAAAAATTTTTAACGGGGGGGCCGGGGGTTTTTTCCTTTTTAAATTTTAAAAACCCCCCAAAAAAACCCCCAAAAAAACCCTTTTTTTAAAAAAAAATTTTTTTTTTTGGGGGCCCAAAAAAAAAAAAAAAATTTTTAAAAATTTTAAAAACCTTTTTTTTGGGGGAAAGGAAAAGGGGTTTCCCCCCTTCCAAAAAAAAAAGGAAAAAAAAAACCCCTTTAATTTTCAAATTTTTTTTTAACCCCCAAAGGGAATTTTTTCCAAAAAGAGGAAAAAAAAAAAAAAAAAAAAAAGGGGGGGGGGGTTTTTTTTTAAAAACCCCCCCAAAATGGCCAAAAAAACCCGGGAAAAAAAAAAGGGGGGGTAGGGGGGAAAAGGGGAAAAAACCCGGGGGAAAAAAAATAAAAAGGGTTTTTTTGGGGAAATTTTTAAACCCCCCAAAAGGGGGAAAAGGGGGGGGGCAGGCCCCTTTTTTAAAAAGGAAAAAACCCTTTTTTGAAAAAAAAAAAGGGGGGGAAATTTTAAAAAAAGGGGGGGGGAAGAAAAATGGGGGAAAAATTTTTTTTGGGGGGTTTTTAAAAAAAACCCCAAAAAGGGTTTAAAAAAAAAAATTTTTTGGGGGGGGGAAAAAGGAAGGGGGGCCCCCCCAAAAAAATTTTCCCTTTTTTTGGGGGGGTTTTAAAAAAATTTACGGGGCCCCAAAAAGTAAAAAGGGGGGGGGGGGGGCCCCCCCAAAGGTTAAGGTTTTGGGGCCACCAAAAAGAAAAACCCCCAAAAAACCCCCTTTTTCCCCCCCAAGAGGAAAAAGGGTTTGGGGGCCCAAACCAAAAAAAAAATTTAAATTTAAAAAAGCCCCCCTTTTTTGGGGGAAAAAAAAAATTTGGGGGGGGGGGAAAGGCCCCCCCCCCCCCCCCAAAAAAAAAAACCCCCTTTTTTTCCAAAATTTTTTTAAAAAAAAAAGGGGGGGGGGAAATCCCCTTTTTTTAAAAACCCGGGGGAAAAAGGGGGGCCCGGTTTTTTAAAAAAGCCCCGGGTTTTTTGGATGGGGGTTTTTTTTTCCCCGGGGAAAAAAAAAGGGGTTTTTTTTGGGGGGTTTTTTTCCCCCCCCCCCCCCGGGGGGGAAAAAAAGGGGAAATGGGGGTTTCCCCCCCCCCCGGGGAAAAAACCTTTTAAATTTTTTTAAAAAGGGAAATTTTTCCCCGGGAGGTGGGGGGGCCCCCCTTTTTTGGGGGCCCCCCAAAAAGGGGAAAAAAAAAAAAAACCCTTTTTAAAAAAAGGGGGTTTGGGGTTAAAAAAAAAAATTAATTTGGAAAAAAAAAAACCCCTTTTTTTTTTGGGGAAATTTCCCCCCTTTTTTCCCTTGGGAAAAAAAAAAAAATTGGGTTTCCCCCCCCCCCAAAAAATTTTTTTCCCCCCTTTTTGGGTTTTTTTTCCAAAAAAAACCCCTTTTTCCGGGAAAAAAACCCCCTTTTGGGGGGGGGGTTTTTTGGGGGGAAAAAATTTTTAAAAAAGAAAAAAAACCAAATTTTTTTTTAAAATTTTTGTTTTTCCCGGGCCCTTTTTTAAATTTTTTTTTTTCCCCGGGGTTTTTTTTTCCCCCCTTTCCCCCCCCCCCCCGGGGGGTTTTTAAAAAGGGGAGGGGGGGGGCCCCCCCTAACCGACAATTTTTTTTTTTAAAAAAAATTTTTTTAAAAAATTTTTTTTGGGGGGGGGGAAAAAAAAAAGGGGGTTTTTTTTAAAAGGGCCCCAAAAAAAAAATCCTTTAAAACCAAATTTGGGTTTTGGGGGTTTTTTTGGGGTTTCCCCCCCCCCAAAAATTAAAAAACCCCCCTTTTTTTTTTTTTTTTTTTAAAAAAACCCCCCCCCAAAAAAATTCGGAAAAGGGGAGGGGGGGGGCCCCCCCCTTTTTTTTTAAATTTTTGAATTTTTGGGGGGGGGGCCCCCCAAAAAAAAGGGGGGGGGGGGGGTTTTTTCCCCCCGGGGTTTTTTTTTTTTAAAAACCCCTTTTGGAAAAAAAAGGGATTTTTTTTTTTTGGGGCCCCCCCCTTAAAAAAACCCCCCCCCCCCCCCCAAAGGTATAAAGGGTTTCCCCCCCCTTTTTTTTTTTTTTCCAAGATTGATGGACTGACAACATCGTCTGAAGATTGAGGGCCTGACAACCTCACACTCCTCCTGTTCTTCACGATTCTCCTTTGTATGGACTGATGAAGCCACTGTGTGGCGAAACGTTTCCTCAATAAAGATACCCAAGTGTTGCATATGTGTCTAATTTACCAACTCGTCGGTTCTCTGAACCATTCATTCACAAATAACATAGGAGGGAGATTGAAAGTGGGATAACAGAACTAGTGTGGGGATAGAGGCGTACAGGTGAGAGTGGAAGGAGAGAGAGGACAGGGAAAATAGAGTTACTAATTTTGAAAACGGAAGGAAAGAGCAGGGAGGGGAGAGGTTTAATTATGGTGGTAAGGAGTGGAAAAAAGTTGAGAGAAGCAGATTGAGATAGTGGGGTGAGGGGATGGGAAGGATAGAGAGGATAGAGGGGCGCAGGGAATTAGGGGAGAAATGAGGAAGTTTTGGAATAATAGGAAAAGATTGCTAGTGCAGAGAGAGAGAGTCGATGTGGGAATGGATAAAGAATAGGTTAAGTAGAGGATGAACGGAAAAAAAAGGGAGTTATAGTTTTGATTTCCCTGGTTACTGGTTAAAGTATTGGTTTGGAAATAGGGTAGTTGATGAGTGGAACAGTCTGCCTAGTAGGGTTATTGAGGCTAAAACCTTGGGTAGTTTCAAATTTAGGTTGGATAAACACATGAGTGAGAGGAGTTGGATTTGAGTGGGACTTGCACATGGGTAAATAGAATTATCAGAGCTTATTGCTTAGGTAGCATTGAAAATTGGGTTGGGGAAATATTCTGTTAGTGGGATGGATTGTGAAGCACCTGCCTAGTATGGGCCAACAGGCCTGCTGCAGTGTTCCTCCTTTCTTATGTTCTTAGTTCATAATACTCCGAGCATGATGATAAATTAGACACATATGCAACACTTGGGTATCTTTATTGAGGAAACGTTTCGCCACACAGCCTTCATCAGTCCATACAAAGGAGAGTCGTGAAGAACAGGAGGAGTTTGAGGTAATCAGTCCCTCAACCTTGAGTCGATGTAGTCAGTCCATCAATCTTGGGCACGACCTACTTCCACATTGGTTAAATGTGACACCACCTACGACTGCTGCACCTCTCCTGCCTACGGTATATAAGCCACTTCTTCGCACATATGCTGTATTCTCTTCAAGATTGATGGACTGACTACATCGACTCAAGGTTGAGGGACTGATTACCTCAAACTCCTCCTGTTCTTCACGACTCTCCTTTGTATGGACTGATGAAGCCTCTGTGTGGCGAAACGTTTCCTCAATAAAGATACCCAAGTGTTGCATATGTGTCTAATTTATCAACTTGTCGGTTCTCTGAACCATTCATCTACATACACCGAGCATAATGGATCATGTTTCTTTACTCTTGTTTGTGTGATTGTCTCTCTGTTTTCCACTCTTCCCACTCTCTGCTTCTATGCTCAGAACCTTGGCATAAATATTTCATTGCACCTGTGCAACTTCCCTAGGTTCTATTTCCAGTTTTGTACGTGCTTATTAACTTTTATTGATTTTTTTTTAACTGGTCATTGTCGTTCTTCTTTTGCAATCACAATTTGAGGAAAAAGAGTTTATCATTTTTTACCAACTTTAAACCTGAAGCTTTTAGCAAAAATCCTATTTTATTTTATCCTCATTTCGTTTGTCCAGTTCCTGTCTCTCTGTGTTGCTCTGGCTGCCCAACAAATTATCAAAGATTTTTTCCTTTCTGCTGTATGACTCGCAATTCTTTGAGTCACTGTTCCTTCACTGTTCATTGTAGTGAATTTTTCATTGTACCATATGCTTTTATTATGTCTGAAAGGTTCCATAACCTTTCTGTTTCCAGTTCCTCATTTTGTGACGAACGTGAGGACGTGTCTAGTGTACTCTCTGTGGACTGAACCATCTTTGCTCTGTGGAGACTTTTCTACTGTGCTTCCGTTCTTAGCTACCTGAGATTGGATGATGGTTTCCCTCGACTACGAGCAGCTATATCTCCAACTTAAGGCGGAATTAACGGAAGGTAGAAAAAAAAATTCAACGATTGAAGGGTATATGCAAGGATTATCCCCGGAACAATGTCGCCGATGATCAGACCAACGAATGGATGCACATTAGAAGGCTGATGAGCGTCACTCGTGATCTGGTGCATTTATTAAGTGCACCTGTATGCCCAAGATAAGTCGAAATGAACGGCTGTCATTGGATAAAGAGAAGAACGGATGAGGTTCTTACAGCTGAGATGAGGGAATAAATAGCGACATAAGCAAGTTTGCCGATGACACCAAAATAGGCCGTCCAATTCATTCAAATGAGGACATTAGAGCACTCCAGGAAGATTTGAATAGACTGATGCAGTGGTCGGAGAAGTGGCAGATGCAGTTTAATATAGATAAATGCAAAGTTCTAAATATTGGACAGGACAATAACCATGCCACATATAAACTAAATAATGTAGATCTTAATACTACTGATTGCGAAAAGGATTTAGGAGTTCTGGTTAGCAGTAATCTAAAACCTAGATAGCAGTGCATAAGTGTTCGCAATAAAGCGAACAGAATCCTTGGCTTCATATCAAGAAGCATAAATAATAGGAGTCCTCAGGTTGTTCTTCAACTCTATATATCCTTGGTTAGGCCTCATTTAGATTATGCTGCACAGTTTTGGTCACCGTATTACAGAATGGATATAAATGCTCTGGAAAACGTACAAAGGAGGATGACTAAGTTGATCCCATGTATCAGAAATCTTGCCTATGAGGATAGACTGAGGGCCCTGAATCTGCACTCTCTAGAAAGGCGTAGAATTAGGGGGGATATGATTGAGGTATATAAATGGAAAACAGGAATAAATAAAGGGTATGTAAATAGCGTGCTAAGAACATAAGAATGGAGGAACACTGCAGAAGGCCTACTGGCCCATACAAGGCAGGTCCTTATCAAAACCACCACTACCTAAGAATTTACTCCTGTACTCACGACACTAATCAAACCCAGCCCCTCCCACTCATATATTTGTCCAATCTCTTTTTAAAGCCACCCAAGGTCCTAGCCTCTATCACCCTACTCGGAAGATTGTTCCACGCATCTACAACTCTGTTCGAAAACCAGTACTTGCCTATGTCCTTTCTAAATCTAAATTTATCCAATTTAAATCCGTTATTTCTGGTTCTTACTTGGTTCGATATCCTCAGTATTTTATTAATATCTCCTTTGTTTATGCCCATCATCCACTTGTACACCTCGATGATATCTCCCCTCATTCTACGTCTCTCCAGAGAGTGGAGATTCAATGCTCTAAGTCTATCTTCATACGGGAGATTTCTTATACTGTAAATCATTTTAGTCCTTCTTCTTTGTATGTTCTCGAATGAATCTATATCCATCCTGTAGTAATATCTTGTATTGACAGGACTCGCAGCAATGGCTTTAAGTTGGATAAATTCAGATTCAGAAGGGATATATGAAAGCATTGGTTTGGTAATAGAGTTGTCGATGAGTGGAACAAACTCCCGAGTACTGTTATAGAGGCTAAAACGTTGTGTAGTTTTAAAAATAGGCTAGATAAATATATGAGTGGGTGCGGGTGGGTGTGAGTTGTACCTGACTAGTTTGTGTTACTAGGTCAGATGCCGTGCTCCTTCCTTAAGTGAATGTAACCTGACCTGCTGGGTCAGGGCATTGGCTTAAGCCGGCGGGAGTCTTGGACCTGCCACGAGGGTTATAATACGATCTTTTTCAATCAGCACTTCTGTGGCTGTTCTACCACGAAAGTGGCAAAACCGCGCAGCGATGGGTCTGGTATTCACGCTTTAAGTTGCCATCCAGTCTTCTGTTTACCGCCTGACAGGCGTTCACTACTACTTATCTTGGGTTTATAGACTATGTGGCTTTATAGACTATATGGCTTTGAGGAGGTATGAGAATGGATACTCAGTGAAAGCTGTTAAGGTGTGGGCTGCGACAGTAGCCTCATAGCTGGTGCAACCCAGGCATTTCAGCACTCTTAAATCGCCCCGTTAGAATCTTTGAGGCTAAACAGATGAGCTCTAGGCCTGCTACTCACCTGGACCATGGTTCAACTTTCCGTCCATTCATCTGTTTATTCAAGTGTTCTCACGTGTGCTCTCTAAACACTGACTCACTTCAGAGAGCTGATAACCCAACACCATGACACGACCTCATGAAATGTAATCATAAACACTAAGCGTCTCTCTTCTTTCTGAATTTTCGGGTCTGTATTATACAACTTACACCCAAAACTTCTTGTTCACTTTATTACTGTTATCACTCTTCACTCACTCCATTCAGTTATAACATGAATTATTGTGTTTCCATGCATATTTTTCTAGTTCGCAGGATTAATAACTGATTAGTGACGCCTCACAGAAAATGAGCAGCGACTTTTTTCTTTTACTCATCTTCCCGTCACACCTGCCTTGTACTAGGCTAGTGACACTCACTCACCAAACTAGTAGCTAGTATTGCTGTTATCACACGTTTAGACTCAACAAACTAGTAGCTAGTATTGCTGTTATCACACGTTTAGACTCAACAAACTAGTAGCTAGTATTGTTGTTATCACACGTTGACACAACAGTTTCTGTGAATTGTTGAATATTTCGGAAATGTTTTAATACTTAAATTAGACACTAATACTAGGGAAGGCGATTTTACTTGAGAAAAAAAATCACGGATGTCGACTACCCACGTGAGTGTACTTTGTGTGTGTAATAGTTGTAGTTACTAGTTGTCAAAAGCACTTATAGACAGACACTTGGTCTATTTTGGGTGTGTATGAGAGTTGTATGTAAGGTGTGTGTACTCACCTATTCACCTATTTGTGGTTGCAGGGGTCGAGTCATAGCTCCTGGCTCCTGTGTATGTGTGTGTGTGTGTGTGTGTGTGTGTTTATGTGTGTGTATCCGTGACAGATGGACATTTTATGACTGCTACAAATGGCATGCTCTGGGTGTCGGGGCTCCAGACAACGCATCACACCAGTACTAACACCATTACATTTCCTATTGTCGTAAAACAAGTATGTCTGGGGCATTATTTTATTTATGCTTCTGTCAGTTGTCGCTTTACAAGACATTTGGTGTGAATGTCTTGGTGCAGCACGCGGGATGCTCTACTGGCTTGTGTTGTAGTCGTCGTCACTCGACAGTTAAAGGGAAATATGAGACTGCTGTAGATTTTATGATGCGCTAAGACCATGTGAACCTCCACCGTAAATTGTCGTCTATGTAGACAGCCTGTCGATCCACCTTCCGATAATCGCAGCCCCGTCTACATTAGCCATATTGTTGGTGCTCCGCGGGAATGAGAGTAATTTTAGGTGTTGATTATTACACATGTATAAAAAAAAACTACGATAAGTTAATATATATCTATTAGCTGTCTGTGGATGATCGCCCCCGCGCCACGCTCTCAGATAATACCTCGCAAGTTGAAACTATTAACTGTCAGGTTTTGCCACTTTAAAAACATTAAAATGCACAGGAACTTAATGAGATGTACTATAAAAGTCAGTAAAAGTTTATTAGATTTATCTGTTATTTTTAATGTTTAGGAAATAGAGAACAGACCAGCTGTCCTGCCAGAGTATAAAATGTTTAACAAGCGTCCGTTGTCCTCTCATATGAGAGGACAGTATTATCTTACAAGCTGAGTGAATTTAAGTGCAAAACAAAATTATTTTAATGGCATAAATCCAAAACGAAGACAAAAACTTACAATGGGAAGTTTATTCACCACAATGTTTAACCTCAGACGAAAGAGAGAGAGAGAGAGAGAGAGAGAGAGAGAGAGAGAGAGAGAGAGAGAGAGAGAGAGAGAGAGAGAGAGAGAGAGAGAGAGAGAGAGAGAGAGGAGGGAAAGAGTCACTAAGATATACTAAGTGAACCAATAATGATAAACGATAGTAAAAATGTAAATGTACTAGCAATCGGGGATTGCCAAAGTGTCATTCAAATTTCTGTGTTATAACATTTTATGAATCATCACTGTATGTAAATGACTCGAGTGAGAGAAGGTAACAACGTCAGTGTTTGTCCTTGTATCTGCTATTAAAAAGACAGATATTCCCAACAAAAAAATTTTGAACCCGCTGAAAAGAACGTGGCAGTTTTTCTTGGAAATGGTATATGCTTTAAAATGACAAATTTTGGAGTTACAAAAAATATAATAACATGTAATAAAAGGAATGTGATCAAATAAATTGTTTTAGATAAACAAAATATACTATATAATTCTTGACTGAGAGGTAACAACGAATTCTACGAAGAATTCTGCAGATGATATAAAACTGCTGTCAAACACACTATTAGATAAACAGTAAAAGAGGAAAACACTAAATGGTTGAATAACGTAATGAGTTGGGAAGTCATGTTAAGAACAGACTTGAAGATCATAGATGGCGTATATAATTTTAGGTAATTACCAGATTTTAAAACATTCATGATAAGTAAATATAAAGAGGAAAAAACTAGTTGATAAGAGTAAGATGAAGTCAAATATTTCATTATATTTTGTAAAGCAAAATATGTGTTAAAGATAATGTGTTAGGAAGTCAAAGGATGTGTCCCTAGAACCATCCTTGATGTGTCCCTGGAACCATCCTTGATGTGTCCCTGGAACCATCCTTGATGTGTCCCTGGAACCATCCTTGATGTGTCCCTGGAACCATCCTTGATGTGTCCCTGGAACCATCCTTGTATGATGTACGACATGGTAAGCTTCAAGTCCTTGTCGTGAACCCTCATGGTAAAGGTTTCATCCTGAGCCAGAACACCACACTGGTAGGCCTCGTCAAATTTCCTCTCCCCGTGAGAGTCGAAGGCAGACAAACATGTAGGTGTAGTTGTCCTGGGAGAACTACACCTACATGATGCTCCTACGACATCAAAATCAATGGAAGTGGAAAACCACATAAAACACTTTATATATGTAGCAGATTTTAACCACCGCAACTATATCATATTGAGGATATAGTAATATCTAGAGAGGAATATTGAATACTGATCATCTGTGACAGCACCATGACTTTTTACAGGATGCCAAGCAGAACAAAACCACCCACTTTAGAAAGTGCCGTGTATGATAATCTGGCGGACAAATGAAAATGACACATTGAGCTGTATTTAAGCATTCTACAGGCCTAGCTCTCTAACAAGCATTGTTGTCAAAAATTGAGAACCCCCCAAAAAAAAAAAAAACTATAAAAAAATTGGTTTCCATTGATTATCGTAAGTATATAATTGAGGTAAACGATTCGAATACAATTTTATCGGCTGGTGACCACTGGATTATAATCAAATAGAAGCTCTAAACCACAGGGGTTATACACTGGAAGCTTGATGACACTCAGTGGCCGAGGAAGGACGAGCTGCTTCATAAATACTCTGCGCTCGACAGGGTTTAGTGACCAAGTATTAGTGTGAACCGCTGCAAATGGGTCTTGGAAGAGAATATGTAACCGATCCAAACTGTTCATTGAAAAATCTCTTGCCTCCTCTTAGATTTAACCTGCTCACTCATGCCTGCTGGATACTGGAACTCATGATTTTCAAAGCTTCCTTCACACCCTCCCTGTAACCTTCCTCAACACCCTCTGCCTTTGATGAATGTTACTCAACACCCTCTGCCTTTGATGCATGTTACTCAACACCCTCTGACTTTGATGAATGTTATTCAACACCCTCTGCCTTTGATGAATGTTACTCAACACCCTCTGCCTTTGATGAATGTTACTCAACACCCTCTGCCTTTGATGAATGTTACTCAACACCCTCTGCCTTTGATGAATGTTACTCAACACCCTCTGCCTTTGATGAATGTTATTCAACACCCTCTGCCTTTGATGAATGTCACTCAACACCCTCTGCCTTTGATGAATGTTACTCAACACCCTCTGCCTTTGATGAATGTTACTCAACACCCTCTGCCTTTGATGAATGTTACTATGTGGTGTAGAATACAACATCTAACTAGTAGACAAAAGACACGGATCATTAATGTTGAAGTATCTTGATGAGAATTGGTAACGAATGAGCCTTCCTTATTGACCAGCAATAGGCTCGTTACTATTCTAAGAGATGAGTTTAATAAAAAGTGACAGATAACAGAAGGCCAAAAGAAGAACTGAACAGGAAGAAGAGGTAATCAAACAAGTGACTATTGCACATAAACTGTTCCTAAATACGTCAGCCCAGCGATGTACGTAACTTTTATCACACATCTAGTCCTGTATAGTACTACGTTATTCATAGTATAATTTCAGTAAATACGGGTAAGTATTTTTTAGTTATATATATTATTAGGTTGGAACAATTTACCAGCTAAATGTCCCGAGTGGCACATTTTACCTTGCCCGAGGCAGGACACTGGTATATCCAATAGTGGACCAGCAATAACGCAACTGCTTAGTGGAGTAGTTGATCTTCATCAACTGATGGGAATAAAATCTTCACTATGATGATGACTTCCTATAATAATATCTACCCAATAACTTAGTCGAGTCTCGACTAGCCTGGAAGGGTGCGTGCTGTAACAACTAGCCTGGAAGGGTGCGTGCTGTTACAATTAGCCTGGAAGGCTGCGTGCTGTAACAACTAGCCTGGAAGGGTGCGTGCTGTTACAATTAGCCTGGAAGGCTGCGTGCTGTAACAACTAGCCTGGAAGGGTGCGTGCTGTAACAACCAGACTGGAAGGCTGCGTGCTGTAACAACCAGCCTGGAAGGCTGCGTGCTGTAACAACCAGCCTGGAAGGGTGCGTGCTGTAACAACCAGACTGGAAGGGTGCGTGCTGTAACAACTAGCCTGGAAGGGTGCGTGCTGTAACAACCAGACTGGAAGGCTGCGTGCTGTAACAACCAGCCTGGAAGGCTGCGTGCTGTAACAACCAGACTGGAAGGGTGCGTGCTGTAACAACCAGACTGGAAGGGTGCGTGCTGTAACAACTAGCCTGGAAGGCTGCGTGCTGTAACAACCAGACTGGAAGGGTGCGTGCTGTAACAACCAGCCTGGAAGGGTGCGTGCTGTAACAACTAGCCTGGAAGGCTGCGTGCTGTAACAACCAGACTGGAAGGGTGCGTACTGTAACAACCAGCCTGGAAGGGTGCGTGCTGTAACAATCAGCCTGGAAGGATGCGTACTGTAACAACCAGCCTGGAAGGGTGCGTACTGTAACAACCAGCCTGGAAGGGTGCGTACTGTAACAACCAGCCTGGAAGGGTGCGTACTGTAACAACCAGCCTGGAAGGCTGCGTACTGTAACAACCAGCCTGGAAGGGTGCGTACTGTAACAACCAGCCTGGAAGGGTGCGTGCTGTAACAACCAGAATGGAAGGGTGCGTACTGTAACAACCAGCCTGCTAGGGTGCGTGCTGTAACAACCAGCCTGGAAGGGTGCGTGCTGTAACAACCAGCCAGGAAGGGTGCGTACTGTAACAACCAGCCTGGAAGGGTGCGTACTGTAACAACCAGCCTGGAAGGCTGCGTGCTGTAACAACCAGCCTGGAAGGGTGCGTACTGTAACAACCAGCCTGGAAGGCTGCGTGCTGTAACAACCAGCCTGGAAGGGTGCGTGCTGTAACAACCAGCCTGGAAGGGTGCGTACTGTAACAACCAGCTTGGAAGGGTGCGTACTGTAACAACCAGCCTGGAAGGGTGCGTACTGTAACAACCAGCCTGGAAGGCTGCGTACTGTAACAACCAGCCTGGAAGGGTGCGTACTGTAACAACTAGCCTGGAAGGGTGCGAGCTGTAACAACTAGCCTGGAAGGGTGCGTGCTGTAACAACCAGAAGGAAGGGTGCGTGCTGTAACAACCAGCCTGGAAGGGTGCGTGCTGTAACAACCAGCCTGGAAGGGTGCGTACTGTAACAACCAGCCTGGAAGGGTGCGTACTGTAACAACCAGCCTGGAAGGGTGCGTACTGTAACAACCAGCCTGGAAGGCTGCGTACTGTAACAACCAGCCTGGAAGGGTGCGTACTGTAACAACCAGCCTGGAAGGGTGCGTACTGTAACAACTAGCCTGGAAGGGTGCGTGCTGTAACAACCAGCCTGGAAGGGTGCGTGCTGTAACAACCAGCCTGGAAGGGTGCGTGCTGTAACAACCAGCCTGAAAGGGTGCGTGCTGTAACAACCAGCCTGGAAGGGTGCGTGCTGTAACAGCTGCATAACATCTGCAGCTTATGTGAGGTTAGCAAATATTAGAGCTGCCTTCAATGACCTATCATAGAGCATGCAACGTTTGGCCCACAAATGGCCAAACATAATCAGAAACTTACTGAGCGAACTGACTGTCTTAGAAGAGAGAGAGAATCATTACGACTTGTAAATAAATAGGATTTGATAGTCTGATAAGAACAGAGACTTTAAAATTCAGGCTTAGGACAGGCTGAGACGGAAGTTGAAAACACAGAAGTACCTTCGGGACTAAAGGAAAAGCTGTTTCAGTCAGGCGAATTTTTGGTGATCAAGGGAGTCATTTTTTGGCAAGGTATTTATATTATAAAATTTTTAAAAATTGTATTCAAGTTACAGAAAAAATAAAATCATTAATTACATTTTGTGTAATTATTTTATTTTGTTCAACATCAACGTCAGGTTTATGCAAGAAGGTTGAAATTCTTGCATCAAGAATTAAGGATTTATTAGGGCAAAAAATAATCGATATTCTCTAGATTATTACATGTTTTCCATTTAGTAAACATCTCCTTGGACACTACATGGCTGACTGACTCCACAAAGCCAGATTGGAACCTACATGGCTGACTGACGCCACAAAGCCAGAGTGGAACACTACATGACTGACTGACGCTACAAAGCCAGAGTGGAACACTACATAGCTGACTGACGCCACAAAGCCAAAGTGGAACACTACATGGCTGACTGACTCCACAAAGCCAGAGTGGAACACTACATGGCTGACTCCACAAAGCCAGAGTGGAACACTACATGGCTGACTCCACAAAGCCAGAGTGGAACACTACATGGCTGACTGTCTCCACAAAGCCAAAGTGGAACACAACATGACTGACTAACGCCACAAAGCCAGAGTGGAACGCTACATGGCTGACTGACGCCACAAAGCCAGAGTGGAACACTAAATGGCTGACTGACGCCACAAAGCCAGAGTGGAACACTACATGGCTAACTGACGCCACAAAGCCAGA
This sequence comes from Cherax destructor, assembly GCA_009830355.1. Classification (NCBI taxonomy): domain Eukaryota; kingdom Metazoa; phylum Arthropoda; class Malacostraca; order Decapoda; family Parastacidae; genus Cherax; species Cherax destructor. The sequence goes on along the minus strand of WNWK01026376.1, from coordinate 8,148 downwards.
GTGGAAAACTTCATGGCTGACTGACGCCACAAAGCCAGAGTAGGACCTACATGGCTGACTGACGCCACAAAGCCAGAGTGGAACACTACATCATAGCTGACTGGCTGCACAAAGCCAGAGTGGAACACTACATGGCTGACGCTGACTGACGCCACAAAGCCAGAGTGGAACACTACATGGCTAACTGACGCCACAAAGCCAGAGTGGAAAACTACATGGCTGACTGACGCCACAAAGCCAGAGTAGGACCTACATGGCTGACTGACGCCACAAAGCCAGAGTGGAACACTACATGGCTGACTGGCTGCACAAAGCCAGAGTGGAACACTACATGGCTGACTGACTCTACAAAGCCAGAGTGGAACACTACATGGCTGACTAACGCCACAAAGCCAGAGTGGAACGCTACATGGCTGACTGACGCCACAAAGCCAAAGTGGAACACTACATGGCTGACTGACGCCACAAAGCCAGAGTTGAATACTACATGGCTGACTGACGCCACAAAGCCAGAGTGGAACACTACATGGCTGACTGACGCCACAAAGCCAGAGTGGAACCTACATGGCTGACTGACGCCACACAGATAGAGTGGAACACTACATAGCTTACTGACTCCACAAAGCCAGAGTGGAACACTACATGGCTGACTGACGCCACAAAGCCAGAGTGGAATACTACATAGCTGACTGACGCCACAAAGCCAGAGTGGAACCTAAATGGCTGGCTGACTCCATAAAGCCAGAGTGGAACACTACATGGCTGACTGACTCCACAAAGCCATAGTGGAACACTACATGGCTGACTGACTCCACAAAGCAAGAGTAGAACACTACATGGCTGACTAACGCCACACAACCAGAGTGGAATGCTACATGGCTGACTAACACCACAAAGTAAGAGTGGAACACTACATGGCTGGCTAACGCCACAAAGTCATAGTGGAACACTACATGGCTGACTGACTCCACAAAGCCAGAGTGGAACACTACATGGCTGACTGACTCCACAAAGTCAGAGTAGAACACTACATGGCTGACTGACTCCACAAAGCCAGAGTGGAACGTTACATGGCTGACTGACTCTACAAAGCCAGAGTGGAACACTACATAGCTGACTGACGCCACAAAGCCAGAGTGGAACCTAAATGGCTGGCTGACTCCATAAAGCCAGAGTGGAACACTACATGGCTGACTGACTCCACAAAGCCATAGTGGAACACTACATGGCTGACTGACTCCACAAAGCAAGAGTAGAACACTACATGGCTGACTGACTCCACAAAGCAAGAGTAGAACACTACATGGCTGACTAACGCCACACAACCAGAGTGGAATGCTACATGGCTGACTAACGCCACAAAGTAAGAGTGGAACACTACATGGCTGGCTAACGCCACAAAGTCATAGTGGAACACTACATGGCTGACTGACTCCACAAAGCCAGAGTGGAACACTACATGGCTGACTGACTCCACAAAGTCAGAGTAGAACACTACATGGCTGACTGACTCCACAAAGCCAGAGTGGAACGTTACATGGCTGACTGACGCTACAAAGCCAGAGTGGAACACTACATGGCTGACTGACGCCACAAAGCCAGAGTGGAACACTACATGGCTGACTGACGCCACAAAACCAGAGTGGAACACTACATGGCTGACTGACGCCACAAAGCCAGAGTGGAACACTGCATGGCTGACTGACGCCACAAAGCCAGAGTGGAACACTACATGGCTGACTGACGCCACAAAGCCAGAGAGGAACACTGCATGGCTGACTGACGCCACAAAGCCAGAGTGGAACACTACATGGCTGACTGACGCCACAAAGCCAGAGTGGAACACTGCATGGCTGACTGACGCCACAAAGCAAAGTAGAACACTACATGGCTGACTGGTGCCACAAAGCCAGAGTGGAACACTACATGGATGACTGACGCCACAAAGCCAGAGAGGAACACTACATGGCTGACTGACGCCACAAAGCCAGAGTAGAACACTACATGGCTGACTGACGCCACAAAGCCAGAGTGGAACACTACATGGATGACTGACGCCACAAAGCCAGAGTGGAACATAGCATAACTGGATGTGGCGTGTAAGTCACCGAGCACCTCGTAAAATATTGTGACTAGGATATCCAATGCTGTTTGATAGCGAATAAACATGTGATTTATGGCCAGGGAATTTTTGATAGTCTCATCTTGCTTCTTTATCTTCATTGTGCGTCGTTCTTGTTGCTTATTTTTTACGACTTGCTGCTTGTTTGTTATGCTCTTTGCTTGGTGCTTGTTTGTTGATTTTTTTTTAATTTGTAGGTTGATATCTGTATATATTTTTTGTTTGCTTGCTTTTTTTTCCTTCATTTTGAATTTTATTTGTTTGTTTTGTTTTTTATTTATCGCATGTTTTCTGTTTATCTGTGTTTTCTTCTGTTTAATTCTTGCTTGCTGTTTACCTGTTGCTCGTTTGCTTATAAAAAATGCACATGTCCAATGTTAGTACATTTGTATAGGGATAAACCTCGTGTGTCAGTAACTTCGTCAGTCCAATACACTGGTGTGTACACTAGCAACGAGGAGTGAATAATGTAACTGACTGAGTCTGACGGCCGTGTCTGGCAACGTACGCCCACCTGAGCCTGACGGCCGTGTCTGGCAACGTACGCTCACCTGAGCCTGACGGCCGTGCCTGGCAACGTACGCTCACCTGAGCCTGACGGCCGTGTCTGGCAACGTACGCCCACCTGAGCCTGACGGCCGTGTCTGGCAACGTAAGCTCACCTTAGCTCAGATTCTGAAGACATTAAAAACTTTAAAGTGTTCTACACAACTGTGTTGCCAAGACTGAAAACTGTTCCACAACACAACCTCAACACTATAAAAATAAGAAAAACCTGAAAAGCACTGCTTCAGATACTCCAGCACGCAGGGAAGTTGCAATAATTACACCTGCGAATCTTTTTCCCCAGTAGACAATGTAATATCTTATTATTTAAAGCTTAGCTGTAAGATATACAGCAGGAATTAATCATCATTATAACCTTAAAAATTAAAACAACTCAAATGCGTGTAAAATCATTAGTGAGAAGAGGTGCAAAAGGAATAAAGTGAACTTGGTTATTTATAAAAACGATCCAAAAAACAAGGAAACACAAACAATACCGTGACTGGAACAATGAACATCTAGTGTGACTTTGTAAATGGTTCAAGTCGGACCGGAACGTCGTCGTAAGCTCTTCACTCCTATGAGCGGGTCACTGTGTATAAGAACGATGTTGGTAGTGACATCTGACGTTGAGTTTGTCCTGGTTATCACTGTATAACACACATGTTCATAATATCAGAACGTCTTTCTCATTTGTGATGATCTTCATACATTTGTGAGGATCTTCATACATTTGTGATGATCTTGATACATTTGCGATGATCGTGAACATACATTTGTGATGATTTTGAAGATACATTTGCGATGATTGTGAAGATACATTTGTGATTGTGGCATGCTATGTGTATGTTACATTTTATTTAGTGTATGTCACGCACCCATATAGTCAATGCCTCCCACCAGCGGACCCGGTGCTCAGGGTTTAACGATCGCGGGGCCCCCGTCCTAACACCAGTACCTTGGTTCAACCAACCAATCACAAGGAAGCCCGCCAGAGCTGTGAGGCGATGTGGTACACTCGTCAAACAACTTTGGCAGACTGGACTTCCCTGCTGGTCGCCACGGTTTACCGTCTTGTGCTCTCATTTCCTTTATTGATCACCGTATCTTATACTTGCATTTGTCTCACTGTTCATAACTGTAAATACTGTGCATAGGCTATATATGTTGTAAATACCAGCTTATTTTTGGTGAAGGAAATATATTAATTTATTTTCTGATGTCTTTTTGCTCATTCCTAAGTGGTTATCGCCTTATGGCAAGGTGTGATGGCCATATCTACACCTGGGTACGTAATAGTGATCTTGAACATACATTTGTGGTGATCTTGATCGTATATTTGTGATATTGAACATACATTTGTGGTGATCTTAAACGTATATTTGTGATGTTCTGAAACATACATTTGTGGCACACACTTATTTTTGCTTCTTGTTATCTTGATACATTTCTTTTATGTCTTTTTTTTCTTTTTTTTTGCGAGCTACATATTGTTCTCTTGTTCATCCCTTGTTTGTCTGCTACATTGTGAGTGAATGTGTCTTAATTGCAATTTGCATTTTTCATTGTTAGCTTATGTGTTTGTTGTGTCTTAATGTTTTTGTTAATTGCGCGTTTGCAGCTTGCTTGGTTCCTGTTGAGACATGTGTTGGTGCTGTCGTAATATATCATCTGGCTGCGTCAGCTTCTTCCTCAGCTCCGAGGCCAACTGGCGTTTTTCTAACCTTTCACTTGCTTCAAGTGGTCCCTAATGGTCCCTGATAGTCCCTATGACCTGTAGTTTTAATGGTTCCTGGAGGTCCTTTTGACCTGAGGTAGTATTAATGGTCTCTGAAGATCCCTGTGCGGTAGTTGAAGTGGTCCCTAATGGTGGCCCTGTAGGAACACAGGTTGATGACACTCATGCTGGAGCACTGGTTGATGGCACCCCTGTAGGAGTACTGTTTGATGGAGCCCCTGCAAGAGTACTGGTTGATGGAGCACCTGCTGGAGCACTGGCTGATGGAGCACCAACTGGAACACTGACGGAGCACCTGTTGGAGCACTGATTGATGGAGCACCTACTGGAACACTGACGGAGCACCTGCTGGAGCACAGGTTGATGAAACACCTGCTGAAGCACTGACGGACCACCTGCTGGAGCACTGGTTGATAGAGCACTTGCTGGAGCACTGATTGATGGAGCACCTGCTGGAGCACTGGTTGATGGATCACCTGCTGGAGCACTGGTTGATGGCACCCGTGCTGGAGCACTGGTTGATGGAGCACCTACTGAAACACTGACGGAACACCTGCTGGAAAATTACCTTCAACCTGATGGTCTTGAACTTATTGCATGAAGAGAAATGAGAGAAAGAGGGAGAGTAGCTGAAGTAGAAGATGAGGAGAAGTAGGAGGAATAATATAAAGTGAAAGGGAAGAGGAGGAAGAAGAGAAATAAGAGGAAGATGAAGAGGGAAGGTAATTGAGAGCAACAGGTTCCTCCTCTTCCTCCTGACGAAGGTTTCTTCCTTTCCTCCTCCTTCCTGGCCCCTCTTGTTGTTTCCAAGTCATTACTTCTCAGTGATTATAGCTTAACTAGTTACAAGTCTGTCAGACCCGGCCAGGTTTTTACTGCTGCAGAAGGAAAAGGTTTGGTAGTGTTGCTCCCTTGTTGTGTTGCTGCTTTGTTGTTCTCTCTCGTGTTACTGTCTTGTTCTATTTTGTGTTGTTATCTAGTTGTTCTATTTTGTGTTGTTATCTAGTTGTTCTATTTTGTGTTGCTGTCTTGTTCTATTTTGTGTTGCTGCTATCTAGTTGTCTTTTTTGTGTTGCTGCCTTGTTCTCTTTGTGTTGCTGTAATGTTGTGGTGCAGCCTTTTTGCTCTCCCTTGTAGTGCTGTCTCGTTGCTCTCCCTTGAGTTGCTGTCTTATTCGCTCTTGTGTTGCTGTCTTGTTCTCTCTTGTGTTGCTGTCTTGCTGTTCTACCTTGTGATGCTGTCCTGTTATTCTCTCTTGTGTTGCTGCCTTGTTCTTTCTTGTGATGCTGTCTTGTTCTACCCTGTGTTGCTGTCTTGTTGTTCTCTTGTGTTGCTGGCTTGTTCTTTATTGTGATGTATTGTTCTACCTTGTGTTGCTGAATTGTAGTTCTCTTGTGTTGCTGCCTTGTTGTTCTCTTGTGTTGCTGCCTTGTTGTTCTCTTGTGTTGCTGCCTTGTTGTTCTCTTGTGTTGCTGCCTTGTTGTTCTCTTGTGTTGCTGCCTTGTTGTTCTCTTGTGTTGCTGCCTTGTTGTTCTCTTGTGTTGCTGCCTTGTTGTTCTCTTGTGTTGCTGCCTTGTTGCTCTCTTGTGTTGCTGCCTTGTTGTTCTCTTGTGTTCCTTCCTTGTTGTTCTCTTGTGTTGCTGCCTTGTTGTTCTATTGTGTTGCTGCCTTGTTGTTCTATTGTGTTGCTGCCTTGTTGTTCTCTTGTGTTGCTGCCTTTTTGTTCTCTTGTGTTGCTGCCTGGTTGTTCCTGTGTTGCTGCCTTTTGTTCTTGTGTTGCTGCCTTGTTGTTCTCTTGTGTTCCTTCCATGTTGTTCTCTTGTGTTGCTGCCTTGTTGTTCTCTTGTGTTGCTGCCATGTTGTTCTCTTGTGTTGCTGCCTTGTTGTTCTCTTGTGTTGCTGCCATGTTGTTCTCTTGTGTTGCTGCCTTGTTGCTCTCTTGTGTTGCTGCCTTGTTGTTCTCTTGTGTTCCTTCCTTGTTGTTCTCTTGTGTTGCTGCCTTGTTGTTCTCTTGTGTTGCTGCCTTGTTGTTCTCTTGTGTTGCTGCCTTGTTGTTCTCTTGTGTTGCTGCCTTGTTGTTCTCTTGTGTTGCTGCCTTGTTGTTCTCTTGTGTTGCTGCCTTATTGTTCTCTTGTGTTGCTGCCATGTTGTTCTCTTGTGTTGCTGCCTTGTTGTTCTCTTGTGTTGCTGCCTTGTTGTTCTCTTGTGTTGCTGCCTTGTTGTTCTCTTGTGTTGCTGCCTTGTTGTTCTCTTGTGTTGCTGCCTTGTTGTTCTCTTGTGTTGCTGCCTTGTTGTTCTCTTGTGTTCCTTCCTTGTTGTTCTCTTGTGTTGCTGCCTTGTTGCTGCACTGTTGTTCAGTGTCACCAACAACGGCAGCGTTGTTGGTGTACCCACCACATAACACTGAAATATAAGTTTAGCCGAACCATTACACTTGACAAAATGTGAGTGGAGAGGAGAGGGTGAGGGGAGGGGGAGGGAGGGGAGGGAGGGGGTAGGGGAGGGAAGAGGGGTGAGAGGAGGGGAGAGAGGGATGGGGGAGAGGGGTGAGGGAGGGGGATAGAGAGGTGAGGAAAGAGGTAAAGGGAGGGGGAGAGGGGTAAGGGGAGGGGGGTTGAGAGGTGAGGAAAAGGGAAAAGGGAGTGGGAGAGAGGTGAGTGAACTGAGAGAGGGGTGAAGGAAGGGGAAGAGGGCAGACTGGAGGAGAGAGGAAAAGAGAGGGGGTTAGGAGATGGGGAAAAAAGTGAGGGTAGGGAAGAGAGGTGAGGGGAGGTGGAAAGGGGTGAGTGGACGGAGAGGGTGTGAAAGGATAGGAAGAGGGGTGCATAGAGGGGAGAAGAAGGGTGAGAGAGGTGAGGGGAGGGTGCAAGGGATAAGAACATAAGAATAAGAACATAAGAATGGAGGAACACTGCAGAAGGCCTACTGGCCCATACAAGGCAGGTCCTTATCAAAACCACCACTACCTAAGAATTTACTCCTGTACTCGCGACACTAATCAAACCCAGCCCCTCCCACTCATATATTTGTCCAATCTCTTTTTAAAGCCACCCAAGGTCCTAGCCTCTATCACCCTAATCGGAAGATTGTTCCACGCATCTACAACTCTGTTCGAAAACCAGTACTTGCCTATGTCCTTTCTAAATCTAAATTTATCCAATTTAAATCCGTTATTTCTCGTTCTTACTTGGTTCGATATCCTCAGTATTTTATTAATATCTCCTTTGTTTATGCCCATCATCCACTTGTACACCTCGATGATATCTCCTCATTCTACGTCTCTCCAGAGAGTGGAGATTCAATGCTCTAAGTCTATCTTCATACGGAGATTTCTTATACTGTAAATCATTTTAGTCATTCTTCTTTGTATGTTCTCCAATGAATCTATATCCATTCTGTAGTAAGGAGACCAAAACTGAGCTGCATAATCAAAATGAGGTCTCACTAGTGATGTATAGAGCTGTAAAATAACTTTTGGACTTCTGTTGCTTATACTTCTTGAAATAAATCCTAGTAATCTGTTAGCCTTATTGCGCACACTTAGGCACTGTTGTCTTGGCTTTAGATTCCTGCTTACCATGACTCCCAAGTCTTTTCACATTCTGTATGATCAAGCTCAACTTCACCTAGTTTATAAATTCGAGGGATATTTTCATTACCAACGACTAGCACCTTACACTTGTCCACATTGAACTTCATCTGCCACTTTTCAGACCAAGACATTAATTTATCCAAATCCTCC
>WNWK01026375.1:0-27451 GCA_009830355.1 Cherax destructor | reverse complement strand
TGGCAGTGGTGGCAACGAGGATGGTGAGGATGGTGGTGATGGCAACGAAGATGGGGGATAGTGTTGGTGGGTGGAGACGGTAATACTGATAATAATGATATTACTGGTGGTGATAAATACACACACACACATATATTTTATGCACATTCATAAGTATACATCTGTATATGTATACATACAAAAATTTTTTAATGCCTACTTACATACATACATACATACAAACATTCACATATAAAAAAAAAATACATATATAAATGTAAACATATACACAACATACATACACGCAATAATACTCACATCACGAATATATGCACACTGATATACTCAAGTGTAGAAATATATATGCATGATAAATATGCACTGTATTCATCTGTATAAGATTCATACACACGTATATACATATAAAAAATATATTTTTTCTTTTTTTTCCCATAAATGTATATATGTAGGTACGCATGAATTTTTTTTGTATGTATGTTCGTTCAATATATATAATATATATTTTTTATAAAACTTGTAAATGAAATTATGTGAAATTTTTTTTTCCTGGCAAGAAATAAATTAACATTCCAATATATGGAATCAGAAATGTTTATATATATATATATATATATATATATATATATATATATATATATATATATATATATATATATATATATATATATATATATATATATATATATATATATAAATATGCTAGGCTCAAAAAAAAAAAATGCAGCAGATGTATAGTGCCCTCACTCAAAAATGTAGATGGATCAAAGAAGGGCCCAGAAAAGCTACCAAAGCTGATGAAAGGTTGCGAACACTATAGGGCCCTCGCCGGCTGATGGAAAAAAAGAAAGAGGAAGCTGCAAAAGCTTCAGCAAGAAAAACGAGGTCACCGACTAAATTGAGAGAAGGGAGAGGGGGGGATACAAGACAACGTTTTAAACAGAGTGAAAAAACCTTGGGGAATGGAAAAAAACGAGGAGGTAGTTAGTAGTAAACCCCAAAGCTAATATTAATGTATTTTATAATAAAAAAATTTCTGAAAACGAGACACGCATACATAGTTCTGCTCCTGTATCTACAAGCAGGAAATTACAAATAGGTAAATACACACACAAACACACACACACACACATTATATATATATATATATATATATATATATATATATATATATATATATATATATATAAAAGTGTCTATTGAGATAACCTTTTTGGGATAAGGTAACTAACACAGGCAGGAGCTGAGAATGGGGGCCCCCCAAACACAAATCAGTTACACATACACCCCTTCCACCACCCCCAAACAAACACTTTTGGCCCCCCCGACACACAAACACCATAAAGATCAATATATGTGGGGGGAGCCTCAATAATTTTTGGGGGGAAAATGGGAGAGGGAAGTTTATGAGGGGTCTAAAGGGAAGTGTTTACATCACTGGAGGGTGCCTGGGCCCGTGTTTCCACCACGGGGGGTGCCTGTGGCAAGTGTTTCCACCACGGGGGGGTGCCGGGAAAAATGTTTCCACCACTGGGGGTGCCTGTGGCGTTTTTTCATCACTGGAGGGTGCCTGAGGCAAGTGTTTACACCACTGGGGGGTGCCTGAGGAAAAGGACACCACTGGAGGGTGCCTGTGGAAAAATTTTTTACACCACTGGAGGGTGCCTGAGGCAAGTTTTTTACACCACTGGAGGGGCCTGAGGCAATTTTTCCCCACTGGAGGGTTTTTGTGGAAAATGTTTACACCCACGGGGGGGGTGTCTGTGGAATTTTCCCCCCCACAGGAGGGTGCCTGAGGCAAGTGTTTCCACCACTGGGGGGTGCCTGAGAAAAGTGTTTACACCACTGGGGGGTGCCTGTGGGAAGTGTTTCCACCACTGGAGGGTGCCTGAGACAAGGGGTTTTCACCACTGGAGGGTGCCTGTGGCAAGTGTTTACACCACGGGGGGGGTGCCTGAGGAAAATTTTACACCCCCTGGAGGGTTTGGGGAAAATTTCCCCAACCCCAGTTATATGCCCCCAAACAGACAGATTCTGAGCATTTAAGCAATGTGTTTAAGTTAAATTTTAGGTCTAGTTGTACGAAGAATACACACGGAGACTGTTTTCTTTTATTTCAATTTTGGGACATGAAACTTTTTTTTTGGAGTGAGAACCAATCAGAAATAGTTTCAAATCAGGCACGCCCTTACTTAGCTTCGTCCCCGTGAGAAATATATTTTGTAAAGTTTAATATATAAGAAAAATGAGGGGGCCCCCTGTTCAAATTGAGCTATCTAGTTTGTTGGGAAAAGGGGGTTTATTTTTTTAGCTTGGGGCCCAAGGAATCAGAATGAGCTGAGCATCTGTGGCGCACTCTGGCACTATCAGTCTAGCGGGGTCGCCTTTTGGCCTGTGAGTAGTCCTTTACGTGAAATTTTTCCCCCCAGAGTGTAATCTTCCTCATTTAAAAAAAAAGTATTATTTGTATCCACCATTATGTAGCTATTTACAGCATTACTATAGTGTTTCACTAGTCGGGGCCCCCCACATACCCGTGTTACAGTCTTTTGTACCAAGTTGTCTCAGGTACCGGTGTTATACCCTCATTTCCCCCGTGTTACACACTTCCGTTTTACCCCTCACGTGCCTTTTTTTATGCCCCTCCCTTTCTGTGTTTACACCTTCATTTTACCTGTGTTACACATTCACGTGCCTGTTTAAAACACCCCACGTGCCTGTGTTCCCCCCTCACGTGCCTGTTTAAACCCCCCTCACTTAGCTGTGTTACATTATCACGTACCACCACCTCTTCATTTCATCCCCTTTTTTCCCCCCTGCCGTCTCCTATTATTACAGGACAAAACCCATCCTGTGTGGGGGGAAAAAGGACAGGTTTTGTTCCCATAATTAAACCCCATACAGAGTAAGTAGCAGTACATGAAATTTTTTTAGTTTTGTGTAATAATGATAAAATAGTATATTTTTTTGAAAAAAAATAAAAAGTGTATTTTCACAAATTTGCACTTGTTTGGGGTTTTTCCGAATCATTGCTATAAACGTTGGAATAATCATTGTTCCCGTTGGAATAATATTTTGGGGGAGTTGCAAATCCTGTTTTTTTTAAACCACCCATGTCATCGAAGAAATAAATTTCCTTTCACATTCTCCAGTTTATGTATATGTTGTTTCGAATTCCATAATGGCCTTTTTTTTTTTTATGATCGATTTTTTACGCTTTTTTATCACAAAACACCCCCCAAAACACTTTTAAACTTCCCCCATAAACACCCCCCCACACACACACATAAAACACACACACACACACACACACACACACACACACACATAAAACACACACACATTTTACAAGCATCCCCGGGGGAACCCCAATTAACTCCCCCCGGGGGGATATCAAGTGAAAAACTTACATCATCGTGCCTGTCCCCCGTAGTTTCATTTTCCCCCCCCGTTTTCTTGTGTTTTTCCACCCCGTCTACCCTAATATAGTGGGGTTCAAGACGGGAGCAAATTGTTTTCCCAAAAAGGAAAATTTTGGAAATTGTTCTGTGGTAGGACAATGTCCCCGGGAACGAACGGGGAAAAGGAAATATGATGATCAGGACGAGGTCAACCGGGAACCCCAAATTGATTTAAGAAACGAGGGTTTCAGGGGGGTTCATCTATTTAATGGAAGGGGGGGGTGCTGGGAAAAAGGCCCCCGCAATGGCTATGTGTATTGTCCTCGTGTCGAAATTTTCCCTGTCTGCCTCGCCAATCAGCTTAATTAACTGTCAGTACAAGTACTCAGTCAGAACTAGACTATAGTTGTCATCTTTTTCCTCTGTTGAAGGGTGGGATTAAGCTGAAGAATCATTTTTTACTTAGGCCTAGGTATTGGTAATTAGGCCTAGGTTTTTGTATTTATACCATGTGTCTGGGGGAAAAAAAAATTAACATTAAAAAAAATTTAAATTTGCATCAGCTGGGGTTTAAGAATTTATTTTAATTTTAAACCTCCCCCAAATGTGTTTAGGAAAGAAATTAAAAAAAAAAGAGAGAGAGAGAGAGAGAGAGAGAGAGAGAGAGAGAGAGAGAGAGAGAGAGAGAGAGAGAAGAAGATATCTGAACAGGAAATATGTGAAGTGTTTAAAAAAAAAGGTTTTTTTTTCAGGAGCTATTTTTATTTTTTTTTCCTACAAAAAGTACACTGGGGGATCCATGTGGGGCTGTGGCTGTAGTACTCCTACTGAACCTCTTTTCCCCGGGTGTCTGATGCTCGCCCCTGAAATCTTGTATCCCAAAAATTTTCGTCATTTAAAAAATTTTTTTTTTAAAAAAATTTCCAGCGTCATTTTCTGAACATTCCTACAACTGAAACACTCGACTTTAGTTATTTCAAGTAGAAAAAAAAAAATATATATTATACAAAAACCCAAATGAGTATATTAAAAAAAAATTTTCCCCGACTCGTGCCTGGGGGAAACCCCCAAAACGTTCAAATCTGCCCCCCATTGTGTTTGAGCTTTTTCACAATGTATAAATCTTTAAGAAAAAAAAGTACTGAGTTTCTAGAAGGTCTCTGCAAAAAGGACGAAAAAATTAGCTTTTTTTAAATTTATTCATTCAAAGGCCATATGAATTATTTTTTTTTTCTATTATTTCGGGGAAAATTTCTTTCTTTTTAGTATCATCGCACGTAAGGGGGAAAAAATTAACAGCAGAATTAGTCCCCAAAAATTTTGTAATAATTGACAAAATTTTAAACTGGTAATTGATTGTTTTTTTTTGATTGTACAAAGAATTGGGAGGTATGATGGGGAAGGTGTGTTGGGGAGCTACATCAAGGAATATCAACATCTGTCATTTTACCCCCCCGCTTAGGATCTTCCAATCACCGAATAACAGCATGAAACAGTTTTGGACAGAATAACAAAATGAGATGCGAGTAATTGTGGGCTGAAACTGGAAACGAAAAAAGCAAAAGTAAGGGGTTTGGGGGGGAAAGGTTTTACCATTCACGGAATAGAAAAAATTTTAAGCCTTTACGAACTCTATCAGATTACCTGATGAAAAAAAAAAATCTGGACGTCCCTTTTTTTTACTCAATACAGACTTTAAAAAACCCCCCTTAGCTCCTTCCCTAAGCTTCGTTTCCAAATTGTTCCACGAACCACTCGTTCGGGGTTTAAAAAAACGTTTTTTTACTGCTTGTTGAGGTTAGAAACCCAAAAGGGGGGAGTAGAATGAAATAGCCTGAGGCCCCCCCATCGATGTCCTAGGTTTAGGGGACAACCTAGCTCTGCTGGGTGCGTGATTTTTTTAAAGGTTGTATGGTCCAGTGGGTTACAGCGTCGTAATTTTTGCTCACCATAAGGCGGGTTTAAAAAACCCCAGGTTCGATCCCCGGCAAATCTCATTGTTGTTATTGATTAAATACTTTGTTCGTGGTTACAATACTATATATATATATATATATATATATATATATATATATATATATATATATATATATATATATATATATATTTTTTATTAAGAACGAGTGGTATTGATCAAAACCCACTGATGCCAAGGGCCCACGCCCTGGCCCTGGTAAACGAAAGACAATGACGCCGTCCACGGGACCACACAATTAGTGGTCCCGTGGACTAGAGCCATCTGTCTTTCGCTCACCATGAGGCGGGCCAAAGCAGCATGGGTCGACTCTTAGTTGCAGGGGTTTGATAGTATATATATATATATACATTGACAAAGAGTAACACACCGAGAGAGACAAAGCCATACAGAACAGGACGAAGACACACAAAAATATACAAAACTGCATAGAGCGAGAAAGTCAGAAAATTAATATTTTCTCCACCAATTCTACCAACTTTAATCTTTTTATGGCGAATCTTTAATTATTTTGGACACTGGGCCATTGACTTTATCGGTGTGAAAGTGTCGGAAAATTTATTACAGGTGTTCCTCCCTCCCTCTCCCTATCTCCCTCCCTACCCTATCTCCGTCCCCTGCCCCTCTCCCCCCCCGACATTGATTGGAGGGGAAATCGGCATGAGCTTGGCGAGCGTCACCAGTGAGCCCAGTGGGTTAAAAGGTTCGTATTGTTGTTCTCTTATTCCATATACCAATTTCTATCCTTTCATTCTTACTCTTACATGGTTGTACACTCGCACACGCACATGGGTTTTTTACACACACACACACACACACACATTAGCTGTGAATCGACCCCGCAACCACAACTAGGTGAGTACAACTTGGTGAGTACACACACACACACCAGCGAGGTGGGGCCAGGAGCTTGGGAAACGCCCTTGCAACCACAAGTAGGTGAATACACACACATACACAAAAAAGACCAAATGTCTATCGACAAATGCCTGTGACAACTAGTAACTAATACACAGCAACAGGGTTAAGCAGCCAGACAGCGGACGAGGGGGTTAAGGACAAATCCAAACTGTCGGGAGACAGTTTGATTTGACAAATTTCTAACATCTTTTCATGTATTCAGATGGAAATACGAAAAAAAAGTAGCTCAAAATATATGTATAACCTCAGGTAAAATTTATAGGTGAAATAATCCAGTTGGCGCCAGGCAACCCAACGGAAGATAAACAGGTCTGATCCAATAAGGAAACGACAGCTCTAGTTCCTGGGTTCAAGTTCTGGAGCATTTTGTAGTTCAAGAGGCTAATTTATTGTATATTAAGCAAAATAATTTAAAAACAACAAAACACGTAAATAATCGTGATTTAAGGATTAAGAGATATGAAAAAGCTGGAAAGGAGGAGCTAAGGCCTGCAAACCGAAACCAGAACAAGAAACCAGTTTCAAATTACGAGACAGCTAGTGCAGAAAAGACATTAATAATTTATCATTTTACGAAGTGATTGGTGGTTATTGGGTTGAAATATGAGGAAATGTCTACTAAAACTATATACAAAAAAAAAAAAGTTAGATACATTGATCACTGGAAGGGACATCATCAATACACATCGATTTATTTAAATGAAAGAATGTTAAGGTATACTGTCAAATTATCTTCCAACAAAAATGCTCTTAGTGTCTGAGGTGTAGTGAATATTTTGATGATGACAATTTACATCTATCCAGCCAAAAATAGCTTTTTTTTTTTTTTTGATTTTTGGCACACAACATTTCTCTGACGAGAAATGTTGAAAAAATTGCAACGAGCTGTTAGTGGGACAACGTTTCGCTCGGTCAATGTTAGTGATAAAAGACAATCACAATTTTTTATTGAAAAACATTTCAGTAACGTTTCTTCGCAGTTGTGTTTTTGTACCACATGTCGGCTTTGCGCCATTTATTTCATTTAGTGAAGGCTAGTTAAAGCTCTAATGTGAAGGCTAGTTAAAGCTCTAATTTGATAAAGTTCTACACAGAGCTAAACTTTGTCCAACGATCGTTTGCTCAGCAACATGTGTCTTTTCTTCGCTGTTAAGAGCATTACATTTGGAACCACCTGTTTGGGTTGTGTTGAGCAACTGACATGTATTTCGTAAAATTATCCCTGACCATCGCCAGTCAGGACACAAGTCCCACGTCTCTCCCCCCATACCTAAGACCGTGAGAATTACAGAATTAGCCGTCACACAAGTACCTTTCGCTCAGTAATTATCAGTTTTAAGACCTATTATTTTGAAGCTTAAACCTCTCATCCAAGGACTTTCTAATTTTATCTCTAAAAGAGGTTTATTTCAATGTACCTCATTATCTTTCACTTTCTCGTTCCGGGCCTCTGTCATCATCTCTCTTGAGGAATCCCTTGAGAAAGGATTCATAGAGAAATGAATGACTATCTCTCCTGAGAAACCCGAAAAACGACAGGGTAAGACGTGAAAATGACAAACCACCTTATGAAAAGCTGCAGAACGAGAGGCTGTGAGTTAATATCTTACCTGAGAAACATGAAGAGGTGCTGAAGAAAGCAGAGCTGAGGTTAATGTCTCACCTCAGAAACCTGATGAAGTGGCGGAGAGAGAAACTGAAAGATGAGGAATGTCTCACCTGAAAAATCTTCTGAAGAAAGTCTTGAGGAAGAGAGAGAGGTGGGAGACGGGGCGGCGAGAGACGATGTGAGGCAGTAGTCGGTAGGTGAGCACCAGACCCGTCATGAAGAGGAACGTATCTACCGACAACCAGCCGTTGGTCACCACCTGGGTTATCACCGGGTCCTGGTACTGTTGGTACAGCGACGCAGATGATTATTTTTTATATTCCTGGGAAAACGCAAAACCTGTAAGGGTCACACAGCGCCTGAGCAAAGGGGTAATCAGATTTCAACCGATCATAGGGAGAGAAATTGCAATTCCATAGATCAAGGGCCCTTTTTTTAGTGTCTAGGCTACAGCCTCGAAAACATAAATGAAAAGGCAATATATCTGGGTCACTGTATTACTGCAGAATAAGAGGTTCCTTTTTTAGGCTATAAGAAAATCCCCTCAAGGGAGCTTCTTTGATGCTAGTGAGGGTTCTTGATCTAGGAAATGGATCTGTGCTCTAGTTCCCTGAACTGAGCTTAAATGCCTTCCATTCCCTCCCCACATGCGCTGTATAATCCCTACGGGTTTAGCGTTCACCATGTTGATGATAATAACAATAAAGTTTGAAATATTTTCCACTTAATACTTAATTGAAGAGGACTCTTCTGCGCTGAGCAGCAGAGTTACAAAGACATAATTCGCTGGCATTAGTTCAGACTACACGATGATATGACCGCATTGCTAAGAATGATAAATAAAGTACTGGAGTCATGGCCAACAGTTGCAGCATTTTGAAGATGTTTTAGTCTGGTGTCAAAGCATATTTGTTATTTAACTGCTGGACAAGAGTCAATTGATTGCTTATTCATATGAGAGATACAGAACATTGTGTAGATTAACTAATACTAAAGAATTACTTCCCTGTAATTCTACAGTTCAACGAGGTATTATGGAATCTCTTATTAAGCAAGATGCACAACATATTTCAAATTTGAGTTCTGGTATCTATAAATCTGACAATTTTGTAGATCAGAATATTGTTCATAATCTTAGATAAAAATATTTTTCACAAAAATACAGTGTGTGTTCTTTGTCATACGAACAATTTGATTTGGGTATTGAAATGTATTGTAGGACGGGTTTGTGTGAAGTGTTATTACCTTCTCTGAGTGAGGTGTCTTATTCCTATTTATCTGAAGATATTTGTGCAAGCACATGAAAGCGATCGCACTCACTAGGGTATTTTTACACACACACACCCATGATATATATATATATATATATATATATATCATGGGCTAGTAACCCCTTCTCCTGTACAAATCTACTAAAAACGAGAAGAAGAAAAACTTTATAAAATTGGGTTGTCTGAATGTGCGTGGATGTAGTGGGATGATAAGAAAGAGATGATTGCCGATGTTATGAATGAAAAGAAGTTGGATGTCCTGGCCCTAAGCGAAACAAAGCTGAAGGGGGGAGGCGAGTTTCAGTGGGGAGAAATAAATGGGATTAAGTCAGAGTATCTGAGAGAGTTAGAGCTAAGGAAGGGGTAGCAATAATGTTGAAGGATCAGTTATGGAAGGAAAAGAGGGAATATAAATGTGTAAATTCAAGGGTTATGTGGATTAAAATAAGGGTCGGATGCGAAAAGTGGGTCATAATAAGCGTGTATGCCCTGGAGAGAGGAGTGTAGAGGAGAGAGAGATTTTGGGAGATGTTAAGCGAATGTATAGGAACTTTTGAACCAAATGAGAGAGTAATTGTGGTAGGGGGCCTAAATGCTAAAGTGGGAGAAACATGCAGAGAGGGTGTAGTAGGTAAGTTTGGGGTGCCAGGTGTAAATGATAATGGGGGCCCTTTGATTGAACTTTGTATAGAAAGGGGTTTAGTTATAGGTAATACATATTTTAAGAAAAAGGATAAATAAGTATACAAGATATGATGTAGGGCGTAATGACAGTAGTTTGTTGGACTATGTATTGATAGATAAAAGACTCTTGAGTAGACTTCAGGATGTACATGTTTATAGAGGGGCTACAGATATATCAGATCACTTTTTAGTTATAGCTACAGTGGGAGTAAAAGGTAGATGGGATACAAGGAAAATAGAATCAGTAAGTAAAAGAGAGGTGAAGGTTTATAAACTAAAAGAGGAGGCAGTTAGGGTAAGATATAAACAACTATTGGAGGATAGATGGGCTAGTGAGAGTGTAGGGAATGGGGTCGAAAATGTATGGGGTAGATTTAAAAATGTAGTGTTAGAGTGTTCAGCAGAAGTTTGTGGTTACAGGCGAGTGGGTGCGGGAGGGAAGAGGAGCGATTGGTGGAATGATGATGTAAAGAGAGTAGTAAGGGAGAAAAAGTTAGCATATGAGAGGTTTTTACAAAGTAGAAGTGATGCAAGGAGGGAAGAGTATATGGAGAGAAAAAGAGAGGTTAAAAGAGTGGTGAAGCAATGTAAAAAGAGAGCAGATGAGAGAGTGGGTGAGATGTTATCAGCAAATTTTGTTGAAAATAAGAAAAAGTTTTGGAATGAGATTAATAAGTTGAGGAAGCCTAGAGAACAAATGGATTTGACAGTTAAAAATAGGAGAGGAGAGTTATTAAATGGAGAGTTAGAGGTATCGGGAAGATGGAGAGAATATTTTGAGGATTTGTTAAATGTTGATGAAGACAGGAAGCTGTGATTTCGTGTGTAGGGCAAGGAGGAATAACATCTTGTAGGAGTGTGGAAGAGCCAGTTGTGGGTGTAGGGGAAGTTCGTGAAACAGTGGGTAGAATGAAAGGGGGTAAGGCAGCTGGGATTGATGGGATAAAGATAGAAATGTTAAAAGCAGGTGGGGATATAATTTTGGAGTGGTTGGTGCTATTATTTAATAAATGTATGGAAGAGGGTAGGTACCTAGGGATTGGCAGAGAGCGTGTATTGTTCCTTTGTATAAAGGCAAAGGGGACAAAAGAGAGTGCAAAATTATAGGGAATAAGTCTGTTGAGTGTACCTGGTAAAGTGTATGGTAGAGTTATTATTGAAAGAATTAAGAGTAAAACAGAAAGCAGGATAGCAGATGAACAAGGGGCTTTAGGAAAGGTAGGGGTGTGTAGACCAAGTGTTTACAGTGAAACATATGGGTGAACAGTATTTGGATAAGGGTAAAGATGTTTTTGTGGCATTTATGGATTTGGAAAAGGCGTATGATAGGGTAGATAGGGGGCAATGTGGCAGATGTTGCAGGTGTATGGAATAGGAGGAAGGTTACTGAAAGCAGTGAAGAGTTTTTATGAGGATAGTGAGGCTCAGGTTAGAGTGTGTAGGAGGGAAGGGGACTATTTCCCAGTAAAAGTGGGCCTTAGACAAGGATGTGTGATGTCACCGTGGTTGTTCAATATATTTATAGATGGGGTTGTAAGAGAAGTGAATGCGAGGGTCTTGGCAAGAGGTGTTGGGCTAAAAGATAAAGAAGCAAATACAAAGTGGAGTTGTCACAGTTGCTTTTTGCTGATGACACTGTGCTTTTGGGAGATTCTGAAGAGAAGCTGCAGAGGTTGGTGGATGAATTTGGTAGGGTGTGTAAAAGAAGAAAATTGAAAGTGAATATAGGAAAGAGTAAGGTGATGAGAATAACAAAAAGAATAGGTGACGAAAGATTGGATATCAGATTGGAGGGAGAGTATGGAGGTGGTGAATGTATTCAGATATTTGGGAGTGGACATGTCGGCGGATGGGTCTATGAAGGATGAGGTGAATCATAGAATTGATGAGGGGAAAAGGGTGAGTGGAGCACTTCGGGGTCTGTGGAGACAAAGAACCTTGTCCATGGAAGTAAAGAGGGAATGTATGAGAGTATAGTTATACCAACGCTCTATATGGGTGTGAAGCATGGGTGATGAATGTTGCAACGAGGAGAAGGCTGGAGGCAGTGGAGATGTCATGTCTGAGGTCAATGTGTGGTGTGAATATAATGCAGAGAATTCGGAGTTTGGAAATTAGGAGGAGGTGCAGGATTACCAAAACGATTGTCCAGAGAGCTGAGGAGGGGTTGTTGGGTGGTTTGGACATGTAGAGAGAATGGAACGAGACAGAGTGACTTCGAGAGTGTACAAATCTGTAGTGGAGGGAAGGCGGGGTAGGGGTCGGCCTAGGAAAGGTTGGAGGGAGGGGTAAAGGAAGTTTTGTGTGCGAGGGCTTGGATTTCCAGCAAGCATGTGTGAGCGTATTTGATAGGAGTGAATGGAGGCATATGGTTTTTAATACTTGACGTGCTGTTGGAGTGTGAGCAAAGTAACATTTATGAAGGGATTCAGGAAACCGGCAGGCCGGACTTGAGTTCTGGAGATGGGAAGTACAGTGCCGGCACTCTGAAGGAGGGGGGTTAATGTTGCAGTTTTATAACTGTAGTGTAAAGCACCCTTCTGGCAAGACAGTGATGGAGTGAATGATGATGAAAGTTTTTCTTTTTCGCCACCCTGCCTTGGTGGGAATCGGCCGAAGTGTTAATAAAAAATAAAAAAATATATATATATATACATATATATATACATATATATATACATATATATATATATATATATATATATATATATATATATATATATACATATATATATACATATATATATATATATATATATATATATATATATATATATATATATATATATACATATATATATACATATATATATACATATATATATACAAAATATATATACATATATATATACATATATATATACATATATATATACATATATATATACATATATATATACATATATATATACATATATATATACATATATATATATATATATATATATATATATATATATATATCTTGGACCCCCGGATTTCGTACTGCTCCCAACTCGAACTATTATGTAAGTGTATTTTTGAAAGTGCTTTTGTAAGTATATTTTTAGGGGTCTAAACGGACAAATCTAATTTACATTATTCCTTTTGGGAATAAATTCCTTCGGTAACGGCACTCGAACAGCATTCTGGAACGAATTATGGCCGATAACCGGGGTCCACTGTATATATATATATATATATATATATATATATATATATATATATATATATATATATATATATATGTGTGTGTGTGTATGTCGAGCCGAATAAGTAAAACTTGCTATTTTGGCATAAATAGCAACGCACTTCTGTCGAACAGAGCGAGCGAAAACTTGTGTATACAAAAAATTAAATCATTCTGAATCTAACGAAAAAATATATTTCATTGTGTTTGTTTATTATTAAATTACTGTAAGCTTATATAAAATATATTTAATTGGATTAAACTAAATTAAATTGCGCTTGTTATAATAAGGTTAGGTAAGTTTCCTAAAGTTCTTTTCGAACAAAATCAATAAATTTTATATTAACATAAATGAAAAAAATATATATCTTTAAATGTATAAGATATAATTTTAGAAAGAACTTAATTTTAAATGAGTTCTTGCTAATTAAGCAATTTTACCTAATTTTACCTATTCGGCACGACATATTTATATTTATATATATGTCCAGCCGTACAGGTAAAACTGGTCAATTAGCAAGAACTCGTTTAAAATTAAGTCCTTTCTAAAATTTTCTATTATACGTTTAAAGATATATTTTTTTCATTAATGTTAGTGTAAAAATTAAGAATTTTGTCCCAAAAGAATCTTAGAAAACTTACCTATCCTTATAAACAACAACGGGCCTGAGACTGATCCCTGTGGAACACCACTTGTTACAGATCCCCACTCGGATTTAACCCCATTTATGCACACTCTCTGCTTCCTATTGGTGAGCCATGACTCGATCCATGACAGCACTTTTCCCCCAATGCCATGAGCTGCCACTTTCTTTAACAGTCTCTAGTGCGGTACTCCATCAAAAGCCATACTAAAATCTAAATAAACAATATCGAATTCTTTATCGTGATCAACAGCCTCAAAAGCTTTACTAAAGAAGGTTAATAAATTAGATAGGCACGAACGGCCCCTCGTGAAACCATGCTGAGTTTTAATCAAATTATGGTTATCTAAATGGCTTCTAATAATATCAGCTATAATTGACTAGTAATTTGCCTACAATTGAGGTCAGGCTTATTGGGCGGTAATTTGACGGTAGTGACTTGTCTCCTGCTTTAAAAATAGGAATTACATTAGCCATCTTAAACATATAAGACAATATATATATATATTACGACTGTAGTACTGCTTATGATAATATTTATTCTGCTACTTTCAATAGTAAGATTAAATAACTTTTTATTATCAATTTTATAATAATTATTATTTTATTTATTACTATTCCTTAGGTCACCTCACTTACTTTGAGAGAGTCGATGGTATTGACAATGAAGTTATAGTTAGTCTCGTACTGGTGACAGATGATGATCCACAACATGGTCACTACTCTGCAATACACATTCACAAATTAATTCATGATATACATGTATGTAAATCTATAGTAAACTACACTTGAGCGTTAATACACCTTTTTGCATCGTTCTGCATATATGGTGTATACGGTTATTTGTGTGTTACTCTTACATGCAAATGCGCGCACTCACCCACACACACACACACACACACACACACACAGGAGAAGGACAACCACACCCACCGGAAGCACTCACGGAGGGCCTCAAACCACAGCAACCCAACGGCAACCATATAGTTTAACATCGCACACACACATCATGTCCCCTGTCCCCACCCCAGCAACCCTAAACCCATCATCACCACTACCCCACCCCATCACAAACCCCACCCAATCAGACCACACCCCAACCATACAACCCCCCCCACCCATGCAACAACCCTCCATGGGAACCCTGCAATCACCCCCCCCATCCAGCCAAGATCCCCCTAGGGCCACAGTATTGGAAACGAGGCTGAAGGTTTGGTACACAAATGCAGATGGAATCACAAATAAGTATGAAGAGTGGAATGAAAGAATAGGAGAAATGTCCCCAGACATCATAGCAGTCACAGAAACTAAACTAAATGAGGCAATATCAGATGCAATCTTCCCACAAGGATATCAGATCCTGAGGAAAGATAGAAGGAGCAGGGGGGGAGGAGGGGTCGCACTGCTCGTAAGGAATCATTGGAGATTTGAGGAAATGGCAGGAATGGAGGTGTGTAGAGAAAGGGACTTTATAGTAGGTACCATCCAGTCTGGGGAGCACAAGATAGTCATTGCAGTGATGTACAACCCACCACAAAACTGCAGGAGGCCAGGAGAGGAATATGACGAGAACAACAGAGCAATGGTGGACACCTTGGCGGAGGTGGCAAGAAAAGCGCACATGAGCAGAGCGAAGTTACTGGTCATGGGCGATTTCAACCACAAAGAGATCGACTGGGAGAACCAAGAACCACGTGGGGTCCAGAAACTTGGAGAGCCAAGATGATGGACGTGGTACTGGAAAACCTGATGCACCAACATGTCAGGGACACGACCAGAGATAGAGGAGAGGACGAACCAGCAAGGCTGGACCTTGTATTCACCCTGAATAGCTCAGATATCGAGGACATAACACACGAGAGCCCCCTGGGAGCCAGTGACCATATGGTGCTGAGCTTTGAGTACATAGTAGAGCTACAGGTGGAGAGGGAAAATGGTGCTGAAAGAGACATACCAGACTATAAAAGAGGGGACTACACAGGTATGAGGAATTTCCTGCAGGAGATTCTGTGGGAAAGGGAAATGGAAGGACAGTCAGTAAATGAAATGATGGAATACGTAGCGACAAAGTGCAAGGAGGCAGAGGAACGGTTTATACCCAAAGGAAAAAGAATAAATGGGAAGACAAGAAAGAGCCCCTGGTTTACCCAAAGATGTAGGGAGGCAAAGACTCAGAGTGCCAGAGAATGGAAAAGGTACAGAAGGCAAAGAACCCAAGCAAACAAGGAGATTAGTCGAAGAGCTAGAAACGAGTATGCACAGGTACGGAAGGCCAGAAACAGTACGAAAACGACATAGCATCGAAAGTCAAGTCTGACCCGAAACTGATGTACAGCCACATCAGAAGGAAGACAACAGTAAAGGATCAGGTGATAAGGCTGAGGAGGGAAGATGGGGAACTCACAAGTAATGATCAAGAGGTATGTGAGGAGCTCAACTCGAGGTTTAGGAAGTATTCACAGTGGAGGAAGGGAGGCAGTTGGGTAGACAGGACGGGGTGCATCACCAACAAGGGATGTATCGAGTGCTGGAGGGTATACACACATCTGAGGGGAGGTGAAGCAGTTACTCAGTGACCTTGATACCTCAAAGGCAATGGGTCCGGACAATATCTCACCATGGGTCCTTCGGGAAGGAGCTGAGGTTCTGAGTGTGCCACTTACCAAAATTTTCAACACATCCCTTGAAACTGGGCAGCTACCTGAGATATGGAAAAGGCCAACGTAGTCCCCATCTTTAAAAAAGGAGACAGAAAAGAGGCACTAAACTACAGACCGGTGTCACTTACATGTATAGTGTGCAAAGTCTTGGAGAAAATCATCAGAAAAAGAATGGTGGAGCATCTGGAGCAGAACAGGTTAATCAACGCCAGACAGCACGGTTTCAGGGAAGGCAAATCCTGTGTAACAAACCTCCTGGAGTTCTATGATAAAGTAACAGAGGTAAGGCAAGAGAGAGAAGGGTGGTTGACTGCATTTTCTTGGACTGCAGGAAGGCCTTTGACACAGTTCCTCACATGAGATTAGTAAAAAAGATGGAAGACCAAGCGTGTATAACAGGAAGGGCACTGGAATGGATCAGGGAATACCTCACAGGGAGGCAACAACGGGTCATGGTGCGTGATGAGGTATCACAGTGGGCGCCTGTGACGAGCGGTGTACCGCAGGGGTCAGTCCTAGGACCAGTGCTATTCTTGCTATATGTGAATGACATGACGGATGGGATAGACTCAGAAGTGTCTCTTTTCGCAGATGATGTGAAATTAATGAGGAGAATCACATCGGATGAAGACCAAGCAGGACTTCAAAGTGACCTGGACAAGCTTGACATCTGGTCTAGCAACTGGCTTCTCGAATTTAACCCCACCAAATGCAAAGTCATGAAGATCGGAGAAGGGCAAGAAGACCGCTGACAGAGTACAGGCTAGGTGGACAAAGGCTACAAACCTCAACAAAGGAGAAAGACCTTGGGGTGAGTATAACACCAAGCACGTCTCCGAAGCACACATCAACCAGATAACCGCGGCAGCATATGGGCGACTGGCAAACTTAAGATTAGCGTTCCGTTACCTTAACAAGGAATCGTTCAAGACACTGTATACCGTATACGTCAGGCCCATACTAGAGTATGCAGCACCAGTCTGGAACCCACACCTGGTCAAGCACGTCAAGAAACTAGAGAAAGTGCAAAGGTTTGCGACAAGGTTAGTTCCACAACTCAGGGTCTGTCTTATGAAGAAAGGCTGAGGGAAATAGGACTAACAACACTGGAGGAAAGAAGGGTCAGAGGAGACATGATAACGACATACAAAATACTGCGGGGAATTGACAAGGTAGATAGTGACAGGTTGTTTCAGAGAGGGAACACAGAAACAAGGGGACACAACTGGAAGCTGAAGACTCAGATGAGTCAAAGGGATGTCAGGAAACATTTCTTCAGCCACAGAGTAGTCCAGGAAGTGGAATGGACTAGAGAATGATATAGTGGAGGCAGGAACCATACATAGTTTTAAGACAAGGTATGATAAAGCTCATGGAGCAGGGAGAGCAGAGACCCAGTAGCAGACAGCGAAGAGGCGGGGCCAGGAGCTGAGTCTCGACCCTGCAACCACAATTAGGTGAGTACAATTAGGTGAGTACACACACACACACAAAAAAAAAAAAAAAAAAAAAAAAAAAAAAAAGGTACCCGATAAAAAAAAGTGCTACAGAATAAATGATAAAGAAAAAAAATCGGAATTTACGACTAAGGCTGAAAATACTGAAGATATCAACGTTAATTACCACGGCGAGAAGAGAAAATATGATATTACCCAAATTGAAAGAATAATGATTCTGAGCGCTTTCAAGAGGGTGAAAGAACTGTGCCGGTATCATAGTTATTTTCTCACAGAGGTACAACAATGGAATGGGATACAAGTTGATGAAATCAGTACTCACTGAAAATATATATAAATAAATATATTTTTTCAAGACACCGGCGTCTCCCACCGAGGTAGGAAGACCAAAAAGAAAAACGAAAGTGTAAGTGTGTGTGTGGCGTGTGTGTGTGTGTGCGTGTGTGTGTGTGTGTGTGTGTGTGCGCGTGCGCGCCTTTGTCTATGTACGTCTGTCTGTCTGTCTCTCTGTCTATGTCTGTCATAAAAAGGTAAGATTGGTTAGAACATATATGCACACACAATACCAAGGCTTCTGATATGTACTTCAATGACCGATCGTCTCTTTGTCGGCAAGAAGTGTGTCTGGTCTTGAGCTGGTGGTGTCTGCGCCGCAGCGAAATGGAACACCTAATGCAACTCCCACTCCTTTTTTTTTTTTTTGGTACGTCCTCTCCTAGACTCCGGCTTCTATTCAATTTACTCATTTTTCCCAGTTTGAATTTTACACCTATTTTTTTTTTAATTAACATCATTACGCACACGGGTACCATTACGCCAGATGACTGACAGATGCTGTGAGGTATGATGAAATTAGTATGATAAAATTAGAAACCAAGAGTGTTTCCGGGTTTAAATTAGCACATGGAGGAAAAAAATCTCGACCTAGACTTATAGGGAATCGCTGTTTAAGTAGCTCAAGGTACGGCAGCTGCTGTTTCGCCCGGCAGGGATATGTAGAAAAGGGAGAATACTTCAAAGTCAGATTAAATAAAAATATCTAATGTACAGTAATACTCCGCATAATAAGCGGATTTGGTCAGTTAGGCTTAAATACCATATATACGTATTGTGCTTTCTAAGAGTTTCTTTTGCTGATTAATATATATGTCGTGCCGAATAGGTAAACCTGGTCAATTAGCAAGAACTCGTTAAAAAATTAAGTCCTTTCTAAAAAATTCTCTTATACATTTAAAGATATATTTTTTTAATTTATGTTAATATAAAAATTAATGATTTTGTACCAAAAGAACCGTAGGAAACTTGCCTAACCTTATTATAACAAGTGCAATTTAATTTTGCCTAATGCAACTAAATATATTTTATATAAGTTTACAATAGTTTTTTCTTACTGTAAAATAGTAGTTAGTTAGTTCAGACTCTCAGGTAAGGACTCACTAGGGGCGAGGGGGAAGTGGGGACAGAAGAAAAATAGCCGGTGAGAGGAAGAGCTGAAGTAGAAGAGAAAGAGTCAGGACTAAACCCAACAGTCTAACTACTTGTAAAAGTACGTAAATCTATCCATCTTTTGGTTCAATCCGTTTGCTCATTCCACGTTTCTGAGTGTTTTAATATCAATTTTAAATTTTGTTTGATGACATCAAAAGGGCATCATGTCATATCGTATTATTTTTTTACTCCAAAAATTATTAGTTATGTGTCAGTTTTTACAAAATACACTATATGGCACATGTTTTCTGGCCCTCGTAGACGGCTCACGACGGTGACCACCTCACAGTTACTCTTCTGTTGACAAGCCAGTTAGTTGTGTTGCTACTCCGTCTGACTCCTGGTATTTCACTTCCATAGAGTTTTATACATAATTTTTAAATTCTCCTCAAAAGTAAGTTATTTTCCTAGTATCTACATTCCAGACATATTCTCTTTGATTGTTCCTTAACCTTTCTTTTATTCATATAAAATACACTAGACCATTTTACATCGCACCAATATTGCCAACTCGATACTAGAGTGATGCCCTATCAAAAATTGGATTTTTTCTCTCTTTATTTTAGGCAAACTTCTCAGAACTTCCAGTACAGGCAAATGAATACCGTCTTAATTATCAGTAAAACGTTCATTGAAATTGGAATGTTAAAGAAAAGGTTTCTAAAACTGGCTACCCCTCCCTGGTACTCCAGTAAATCTTACTTAAAAGAGAAAGGCTTGATTTATTTGATCTGGTTGGTTCCAATTAGCTTTTTTAAATTCCGAGCAACTTCAAACTCAGTGCACTTGAGAATTTTGGAATATTGGTCCCTCTGAGATAACAGTTTAGCTTCGAAGCTGACATTAGTGGAAGGCTTGAATTGGTTTAGGGCTATATGTCCTAATTTTCATTTTATCTTTTAACTGGATAATTTCCCGTGATAAATTCTGAATACCAAGTTTGGTTACTTTAAATTTTCAACGCCAATATTTAAGTATTATCCAAAAACTTAGAACCGAGAAAATTGCAGATAATTTTTTTTTTTTTTTTATTTAATAGGAAAATAACGAGTTTTGTCTCAGTTGCAAAATATTGGCATTTATACATAAAAAATGGTGAGAATTGTCCTATTATATTGTTATTGAAGAAACTTTTTCTGACAAAGTTCATAATAACTGACTTGGAAAAATTACAGAAACAATATTTAAAAAAAATATTCCTAGAATTTTGCACTTTTTGGTTATAAATAAAACTCACATTCTTAAAAATCATGTTACGGTTTCATCCCGGACGAAATGCCCACTCAACTATTAGGAACTTATGCCGCACTCTGCATAATTTACTCGCATGCACTGCATTCAGATTTGATCTTAGAAAGTGGAGGTCATCTCCAGTTCTTGAATTAAATACCCTACACCAACTCAAGGCCCACCTGGAGGTCGTTTCGAGGATCTTTAGCCAGACGTCCAGATGGATCAGAGCCTGATGAACCACGTTACTGCTAGCCGCACGCATTCCGACACCGAACCACAGCCCGACTGATCGGGCATTGACTTTACACGTGAAGTCTCCTTGAAGGAAACCAGGGGTCTATTGGTAATTTCTATTATGCATAGTGGATGTTGAACAGTCTTGGGCCCCGAAACTTTGTTTTTCCCTTTATGATAGGTTTTCCTACCATCATTAACATTGCATTATCATTAAAAACAGCCAATTATAATGAATCCAAGAGGAAGGTAGCCCTAAATTCTTGGTCAAAGCTTTTCAGTAGAATCAAGGCACATTCTAGTAGGACATTGCTCCCTATAATATTCTTAAACAATGTGTGAACAAGGAAATTGGAACAAACAGACCGTCATAAAGGAGTTGCCAACGAGTGCCTCACAGACCTTCTGAACCCTCCTGTAATAGAGGAAAGTGAGTTAGCTCTAACTTTCTTGTCGCTGTCAGGTCAAATAGAATTACGAATGAGTTAATATGGTGCGTGGGGAACAAGAATGGAAGGTGTGTGTGGCGCGCGCACGTGCGTGCCTGTGCGCTGGTGTTTATATGTTGGCGCGCGACGTATCATAGTGGAGCTGAAGCTTAAATACTCCACTGAACGTTTGATCAGAGACACTTTGTTGTGTCGATCCTGAGTGCACAGAGACAAAACTGATAGTAGTCGGCAAAAAAAAGGGCCCTGCGAGAAATCGAGAGATCGTGAACTACAGAAGGTGCAGGGACCCAGCAAAGGATATGTCTTTGCTTTACTTTGAAGCAACAAGATATCATTGTTATTTGAGAGATTACAAGCTCCGAAGGCTTGTAACTAACTGTGAGACCAAAAGAAGAACTATTGATAACTTTGCAACAATGCTATAACTACCGTAATATATACAGCTATATCCGATAAGTGTTCTTAAGAATACTCTGCGGAAAATCTGCCCCTATCCTATACCATCAGAGGATTTACAACCATTAATGTCCCCTGCGAGCCTTTGACTGCAGTTGAAAATGATCAAGGAAGAAGGAGGCAAGTCCACAGTCAAGATATATTATTCTGGAAAGTGACCGAGGAGGAACATTTTAATTATCGATATCTCCCACTGGGGGAATGGAATATAAATTAACAGGTTAAAAGCTAAGAGGAAGGGGGGTAGTGATTGACTGAGTGGAAAACATTTAGAATCTAACGGTGGATAAAAGTTGATAAAATCAGCTTTAATGTCGTCAGGACTTTTCCTATTGGTCATGAAGATCCTGAAAGTGAACAGATACGGGAGACAATAAGAATCTCAGCTCTACAATAGGCTTTTGATTTTGGGGAAAAAAATAAAATGTTTTATAAAATTTTTGTTAAAATAGCTGTGTACATAGATGATTACACCTGCATTAAATCAAGCAATGAAGATGAACTCCTCTTTCGGCTCCCTGGTAAAATATGGCAAAATTTTAATGTAAATTCGGTCTAGTAGGACATGCAGCTTTCAAGGGGGTCAAATGCAATCTCCTGACATCCGACTTTCAAAGAGGAGGCCAGAAAATTTAAGTGTCACGCCTGGAGAGGAAACCATACTTAGGGGAGAAATGGAAGAACAGGACTCCAGAATGCTACTGAATTCGTTCTGAATACTGAGAACTGAAGCCTGTTATTTATTCCGGTTGACTTACATGAGATGGACACCTACTGAATGTTCTTGCCAGCAAACGCAATAGCAAAATCACTAACATATAAAAAATCTAGATTTCCCAAGGAAGTATTACATCAGTAATGGCTAATAGAAAATGGGTTGTGCTAAAAATTCACCTTTGTGGAACATCTAATGATCCGTTAAAGTCTTGTGGAAATTTGTCTTCAATCGGGGCACTAAGTGTCGATCTGTCATAAAAGATTTAGGAAAAAGAGGGAATAAGCATCGGAGGAAAAAGAAAGAAAAGGCCTGGGATAATATGCAAAATTGGAATTATCCTAAGCTTTATCAAGTAGAAAACGACTGCTACCACCAATCGATCGTCGTCAAAAGAATCGTGAAAGTATTTATTGAGTCGGAGTAAAGAGTCAAGTGTAGAATGGTCATTCATATTCAAATTATGGAGATAGACAGCTGTGAGTCTCCAAGTGTACACTTGTCTCCTGTTAAAGAAGTTTCATTAATTTGCAAAAGATCTAGTAAGAGCTTTGGGTCTATAGAGGAAATGATCAGAGCCCAACATATCTGATTTTCGAAAGTTAGAACCTAGCAGATTTCCACTGCAAAGGTAAAACTGTTGCACAGGAAATTTCAAAGAGAGATAACAGGTTTTGTGCAGAAAGGTGTAAAATTTGAAGCATAAAACCATGCATATTTTAAGCCCGGCCGTAGGTTGACATTCTGACAATGCTGACCCAAGTTCGTGAAAATAAATAGAACAGTATCCAGTCCGTGTTGCCCACGGGAAACCCGAGCAAGTGACATCCATTCCACTAATTCAATCATTAAAGTCAACGACTGGAGCTGATTTTGGCAGTACTTGCCTGCCATTTTTTTAATAATTTTCCATACTGCGCTTATAAAGATGGTGACATTCAAAGTTGAAACATTAAACGCTTGGCAGGTTGTTAACACGGCGGAAGGGCTCTCCTAGTTTGAAATGCAGACAGCAGGCAGCAACAGTAGATTGTACCGATAACTGCTCGACGCGGCACATGTAAATTGGATGGCACTAACACAATTTACAGACCACCACCTACAATTTATGAAAATATTTACCTGAGACTCTTGTGGCAAGTCCAGCAGCCAAGAGAATAGATTTAATAAATAAATGTAATAGATCATCAATAGAGGGAAGGAAGGAAAAGATGTAGCTGTGAAAAAATACGTCCAGTTGAAAATCCTACCTAGAGCGGCGATGAGGACGGACAGGAAATGGGAAAGTGGCGGCTATCGAAGGTCTTACCTCTGCCCAATCAAAATCCAGTTTAACATAAGTTAAGTAAACCGGACAAATCAGTAAATGAAGTAGTGTAAGGAAAGGTCTATAGGGCTTATTGGGGTCCAAGTTTCGGATTTAGGATATATAAAATAGAGATAAGAAAAACTTGATAGTTCACTATAGGAGTGGAAACAACCCCAAAGAAAAATGAAGGAAATTAATATCTCCTTAAAGGAACTGTAGTCCAGCCAAAGATAATAATACAAGAAGTACCTTATAGCCTGGGAGCTCACCTGAGCGCTGGCAGACAGGGGTGATGTCCGCACCTTGAGGAACATTATAGGTGAATACTCTCTTCTATTTCTGTACAAGCTGAAACATAGGAACTCCCTCCACTGTCCTGCGAAAATAAACACGTCGGTTCCATTCCTTTGTTCCATTCCAGAAACCAACTTCCATCAAATGCATTATATGTATATTTGCTTGCTTCATTTACATATTTACATTTGTTTTGATCCCATACCATTTCTGTATTTATTTTACTGTATGCGTAATATACTGTACATCCTGTTTCCTGATAAAAATCAACGTTCCTGCTGCGTATATAAATGCTGTATCCTGCCACTAACAATAAAATATTCTACTATAACATTCCTGTATTCCTTTCAGATACCAGTATTCCATCTAACATTACAGTATTCCTGCTACCAACATTCCAGAATTCCTCTACCAACATTCCAGTATTCCTCCAACATTCCAAATTCCTGCTACCAACATTCCAGAATTCCTGCTACCAACATTCCAGAATTCTTGCTATCAACATTACTGTATTCCTACTACCAAAATTCCAGTTTTCCCCGTACCAAATTCCAGTATTCCTCCCACCAACATTCCAGATTCCTGCTACCAAATTCCAGAATTCTTGCTATCAACATTACTGTATTCCTGCTACCAACATTCCAGTATTCCTGTTACCAACATATAATATTCATGCTACCAAATTCCAGAATTCTGTATAACATTACTGTATTCCTACTACCAACATGGTTTCCAGCTACTAACATTCCTAATCTTAATATTACAATTTTGAAGATTTACTGGTAATTTACAATGTGTTTTACCTCCGCTTGTGTTAAATACATTTCCATTGTAAGACAAAAATAATTACAAACATTCCAATATTTCAGAGCCCACCACCTCATTAAACAAAATTATTATTCTGATCCAATTTTTATAAAAACCATGGAGCCCCAAGGCAACAGAAAAATGAAGCAACATGTTAGGGTTGGCTTAAACCTGCGACAAGTTTAAGAGAGTTTGCACAGCTTGTAGAAATGATTGAAATTTAGTTATACGTGTTACGCTGCTGGTATAGTTGTACGTTTATACATTGCTGGTAGTTATACATGGTATACATTGTTGGTATGCTTATACGTGTTATACGTTGCTGGTGTATTGTTATACGTGTTATACATTGTTAGAATGCTTATGGGTGTTATACATTTTTAGTATACTTATACGTGTTATACATTGTTAGTATCTTATACGTGTTAACATTGTTAGTATGCTTATACTTGTTATACATTAATACTATAGTTATACCGTTAATTTTTTGTGCACTTGTATTGTCCTCTTCCTTTTTCCCCATTTATTCTCTCTCTCTCTCTTTTGTCTCTCTCGTCTCCTCTCTTGTCCTCCCCTTTCCTCTGTCCTCTCGTCTCTCCGTCCCCCTCGTTCTCTCGTCTCTCCGTCTCTCGTCTCCTGCCTCTGTCCTCCGTCTCTCTCGTCTCTCTCGTCCCTCTCGTCCCTCTCGTCCTCTCGTCCCTCTCGTCCCTCCCCTCTCGTCCCTCTCGCCCCTCTCGTCCCCTCGTCCCTCTCGTCCCTCCCTCCCCTCGTCCTCTGTCCCTCCTCCTTCGTCCCTCTCCCTCTTGTCCCTCTCGCCCCCTCTCTCTCTCTCGTCCCTCCGTCCCTCTCGTCCTTCCGTCCCTCTTTCCTTCGTCCTAACCCTTTCTCCCCTCTATCCTCAAGTCTTACCCTCCACCATTCATCTTCCCTCACTGTACTTCCTCCCTCCATCCTACTTTCCCCCATCTTCCTCCCTATTATAGTACTAATAATATAACCCGCACTGACTGATGACTGCGCTATAATTTGTTAAATATTTAATGCACTATGTTCCCTGAAAACATCAAGAAAATATGGCTACAATATATTTATAACGTTGATGAAAACTAATTATTTATAATTTTATATCAGCTAATTACATATTTCTGGAAATTTTTATAAAAAAAAAGGTTAATTTATGTAAATTGAACAAAGTTTAAATATTTTTCATAAAATTTAAACATTATGTGACTGCTAATAATGTGTTTTTTTTATATATATAAAATTTACGTATTTTATTAATAAAAGTTTCAAATATTATGGGACTGTCAAAATATTAATTACAAGAAGTTTTACCTTTACACACACACACACACATACACACACACACACATAGTAGCGACTGTTGAGAGGGAGGCCTGGAGCTATGATTCGACCCTCAACCCAATTAGGTAAGTACAATTAGGTGAGCATAAGAAACAAGGGTTCATCGAAAAGGCCTTATATGACACCTGGTAACGAACACACACACAAGGGCTGTGACTCGACCCCGCAACCACAACTAGGTGAGCACACACACCAAAACAACAAACAGGTGATTTAAAATGCAGAACAAGCCACATTGGAAGGAAATGTTTAGCTCAAGATCTTTCGCATTCTCGTGTCGTCAGGACTATGCCTTGTTGCATGACAAAGGTAGTAGGGAAATTTTATGAAAAGGAGAAGTGTAGTGGCGGGCCCCTCAGGGCTGCCACTGACATTCTAAAATATTGCTGGTAGGGAAGGGAATATTCAAAAATTCACGAAAAATTAAAATATTTTCCTAAACTATTTTATCCAATCCTTCTCGTTATATATATATATATATATATATATATATATATATATATATATATATATATATATATATATATATATATATATATTTATTTATTTATTCTATAATGCAAAATTTAACAATTATTTTGACTTTTATAAATTCGAGGACATCGGATGTTACTCTGTGGCAAATGTTTGTTGACTTCAAGAAAACTTGACAAATTTTAGAAACTGAACAACATTTCGAATTAAGAAAATGTCATTTTTTAATATGGATGATTGCCATAATTCTAAGTTAACTTCAAATCCGATGGTTCTAAATAACTTTTGAAATATATCTAACAAAAATACACTTATATTATCGAACTGTATCCAAACTTTTCTTTATTTTTTAGTCAAGACAATTATTTTTGGTTAGAGAATTAGTGTACAGGGGGGCAAATATTTCTCAGAGCATTGGCAAACTGGGGCGAATTTTCAAACTTCTTTTTCGTTATTCCTGAGTGAGTTTCATTTCGCTCTGCCTGTTACTTTCCAGAGGGCTGAGTATAACCTAAAATAATTAAATGCATTGGAAAACACTGAACCCATACGGATCATACAACTCATGGAGAAATGGGAGCTAATTAGGTTTGATTCTAGGAAGGGAGGGTTAGCTCCAATTTTCTGTCAAGAGCTCTTCAGGCGTCATAGCACCCTCCCTGAAGGTTGACAACCTCACCAACATTCAGACTGACTTATACGACGTATAGAGCGATAATAAAATCTTTGATGAATTAAATCCCAAAGTTGCCCCACTCATTCTTCAGCTCCACATCTTTCCAGATATAAACATGTAAATA
This sequence comes from Cherax destructor, assembly GCA_009830355.1. Classification (NCBI taxonomy): domain Eukaryota; kingdom Metazoa; phylum Arthropoda; class Malacostraca; order Decapoda; family Parastacidae; genus Cherax; species Cherax destructor. Next base: position 36 of record WNWK01026375.1, on the reverse strand, counting down.
GTTCATTCCTTTGTAACTTGTTCGCTATCCTTTGCG
>WNWK01026374.1:0-27456 GCA_009830355.1 Cherax destructor | reverse complement strand
CTTACATGTTTCATTACCTTTGTAACTTGTGAGTTCATTACCTTTGTAGCTTGTGAGTTCATTACCTTTGTAACTTGTGAGTTCATTAACTTTGTGACTTTTGAGTTCATTACCTTTGTAACTTGTGAGTTCATTACCTTTGTAACTTGTGAGTTCATTTCCTTTGTAACTTGCTCAGCTATCAAAACTTTGTGGTCCAGTCCCTGGACCCATTATGTACCTCTGTAATCTTTTGACTACCGTCCACAGGATGGGTATGGGGTGCATAATAAAGATATCAAACTAAAACTAACTTTGCAATTTAATACAGTAAATATTAGCCATTAATTAAAGAAAAAGGAATCTGGGGACTTTAACCATCCATAGCCTACCTCAGCTTACTGCAAAATCCAGCCGTATCTATGGTAGTCTACTACTGACACCAGTCAACTAACACCCAGGTACCTACTTACTGCTAGGTAAACACTGACAGCAGGTGTAAGGTGACTAACACCGAGTGTTCACTATTCAATATCTCTACTTCACTATCATGTTACAGTCTTCACTATCATGTTACAGTCTTCACTATCATGTTACAGTCTTCACTATCATGTTACAGTCTTCACTAACACTACTCACTATCATGTTACAGTCTTCACTAACACTACTCACTATCATGTTACAGTCTTCACTAACACTACTCACTATCATGTTACAGTCTTCACTATCACTACTCACTATCATGTTACAGTCTTCATTATCATGTTACAGTCTTCACTAACACTACTCACTATCATGTTACAGTCTTCACTATCATGTTACAGTCTTCACTATCATGTTACAGTCTTCATTAACACTACTCACTATCATGTTACAGTCTTCACTAACACTACTTCACTATCATGTTACAGTCTTCACTTACACTACTTCACTATCATGTTACAGTCTTCACTATCATGTTACAGTCTTCATTAACACTACTCACTATCATGTTACAGTCTTCACTAACACTACTTCACTATAATGTTACAGTCTTCACTAACACTACTCACTATCATGTTACAGTCTTCACTATCATGTTACAGTCTTCACTAACACTACTTCACTATCATGTTACAGTCTTCACTATCATGTTACAGTCTTCACTAACACTACTCACTATCATGTTACAGTCTTCACTATCATGTTACAGTCTTCACTATCATGTTACAGTCTTCACTAACACTACTTCACTATCATGTTACAGTCTTCACTAACACTACTCACTATCATGTTACAGTCTTCACTAACACTACTCACTATCATGTTACAGTCTTCACTATCATGTTACAGTCTTCACTAACACTACTTCACTATCATGTTACAGTCTTCACTATCATGTTACAGTCTTCACTAACACTACTTCACTATCATGTTACAGTCTTCACTAACACTACTCACTATCATGTTACAGTCTTCACTAACACTACTTCACTATCATGTAACAGTCTTCACTAACACTACTCACTATCATGTTACAGTCTTCACTATCATGTTACAGTCTTCACTATCATGTTACAGTCTTCACTAACACTACTTCACTATCATGTTACAGTCTTCACTATCATGTTACAGTCTTCACTAACACTACTTCACTATCATGTTACAGTCTTCACTATCATGTTACAGTCTTCACTATCATGTTACAGTCTTCATTAACACTACTTCACTATCATGTTACAGTCTTCATTAACACTACTTCACTATCATGTTACAGTCTTCACTAACACTACTTCACTATCATGTTACAGTCTTCACTAACACTACTTCACTATCATGTTACAGTCTTCACTATCATGTTACAGTCTTCACTAACACTACTTCACTATCATGTTACAGTCTTCATTAACACTACTTCACTATCATGTTACAGTCTTCACTATCATGTTACAGTCTTCACTATCATGTTACAGTCTTCACTATCATGTTACAGTCTTCACTATCATGTTACAGTCTTCACTATCATGTTACAGTCTTCACTATCATGTTACAGTCTTCACTAACACTACTTCACTATCATGTTACAGTCTTCACTAACACTACTCACTATCATGTTACAGTCTTCACTATCATGTTACAGTCTTCACTAACACTACTTCACTATCATGTTACAGTCTTCACTAACACTACTCACTATCATGTTACAGTCTTCACTATCACTACTCACTATCATGTTACAGTCTTCACTATCACTACTTCACTATCATGTTACAGTCTTCACTAACACTACTTCACTATCATGTTACAGTCTTCACTAACACTACTCACTATCATGTTACAGTCTTCACTAACACTACTTCACTATCATGTTACAGTCTTCATTAACACTACTCACTATCATGTTACAGTCTTCACTAACACTACTTCACTATCATGTTACAGTCTTCACTATCATGTTACAGTCTTCACTAACACTACTTCACTATCATGTTACAGTCTTCACTAACACTACTTCACTATCATGTTACAGTCTTCACTATCATGTTACAGTCTTCACTATCATGTTACAGTCTTCACTAACACTACTTCACTATCGTGTGTTTCAGGTATGCCGTGCAGCGCTGAGACAACCTTACGGGTTTTGTTCTTGCCATGACTTATATTGATAGTAACCCCTCATACCAGACCTTAGTCGTCCTGTTGATCTTTACCAGCACTCTACCACACACACACCCTTACCAGTTTATAATATAACAATAATAATAGCTATTAATAATAATAAGAGTAATAGTAACAATGCTAATGGTAATAATAATAGCTATAAATAATAATAATGGCAAAAAATAATAATAATACAGTGGACCCCCGAGTTTCGGTCATAATTCATTCCAGAAGGCTGCTCAAGCGCCATTACCGAATGAATTTACTCCCTTAAGGAATAATGTCAAGTACGTTAGTCCATTTCAGACCCCCAAAAATACACTTGCAAAAGCACTTACAATATTACACTTACATAATTGTACAATTTCCGAGGTGACCGAAACTCGGGGGTCCACTGTAATAGCAAAAAAAAATAATAATAGCAAAAAAATAATAATAATAATAGCTATTAATATTAACAATAATGATAGTGTTGCCCTAAGTCCTTCTCTCAAGAATTATGGGTTTAGTGTTTCATCATCATCATTACTACTAATAATAATAATTCACATTTAACTTGCACGAAGGATCATACCATCCATTGCAGAATTAAATTTTTATTCACTTATTCTTCATACTACTCTTATCAGTTATACAATTAATAAGTTTTTGTAATGTGGTCACCACCCTACCTTGGTGGGGGATTACCACTGAGTTAAAAAAAAAAATATTTGTGATGCCTCTATGTTTAATATATTTTAAAATATTTGTTTTTCTTACAGGAGGATACAGCAAGCTCTATAATTGAAGACAAGGTCACTGTGTCTTATGCTGCTGTGTCTGACAAATTACATTCAAAAAATATAATTTCTGATGATGCTGTGAAAAATGTCGAAGAAAGCCATACCTCGGAGAATATGGAGTCACACCAACACATGGGGAATACTCTTGAATGTTCAGACTCAGTGTCTTTATCAGGGTCTTCTCAGAGACACAGAGACTTGCAGACTTATACTTCACAGTGTGATGCAACTATGTCTGTAAGAGCAAATTTATCAGATGACACATACTCGAGTAAAGACGTCGACTTCTCACATCGGCCATCCACGGCAAGTGACATATCGTCTCAAAATAAAGCACCTTCAGTGAATCAAATATCAAATATCTCACCTTTGTCAAAATTATCCATGCCAAAATCAATTTTGTCTGGGATGTCTGGTGTTTGTGACTCCTTACCTGCTGTGTCCCCTGAGGCAGAGTGTCAGTCCAGCGATGTAATGCCAGTAATGACATCCTCTGTGAAGGCAAGTGATGTCTCTATATCTGATCTACATTTAGAAAGTGGGCTCTTGGGGCCATCACAACAGATTTCGGAGAGTAGGCCTATGACAAGTATTCGAAGGAAGAAAATAAAGGTAATGCCCATGGTTAACAGCTCTAGGAAAGGAAATTTAACAGAAAAGCGAAACATTAGGCCTCTTAATACTGACACAAGTAAAATTAAGTTTGATGCCGAAGTTGACTATTTGAGTGACAAGTTGAGTGACAGTAAGGAGCCAGTCGTGCAGGATCAACCTGACTCTCATATAAAAGTGAACACAGTCTCTCTGACAGACAAACACACAATAACAAATGAACAAATATATAAACATGAAACTAAACCTGCAGCAGTTTCCTTAGCAACGACACATGTTCCTTTAAAAGACAGCAATACAAGTTTCCCAGCACATACATGCAACACTCCTCCAGTGGAAGAAAGTCAAAATACTTGTGTTCCTACAGATAGTGAAAAACTGATTGAAATAGATGAAAATGAAGCAACATTTGATGTTTTAGAAAATAAATTATCTAGAGTTAATGAAAGTAATCAGTGCTCAGCGATTAGTAACGTAGAAATTATCTCTGTAGCCACAACTTCTGCTTGTAAAAGAAGATCAAAAATTCGTGCCACACCGACCTTTTTGCCCAAAAATAAAATTACAAGTGTAAGCACCAATGGTAATGTTAGGAAAGAAAGCGAGACTCTAATTGTCATAGACGATGGTGAAGCAAGTGTTGATGTTATGGGGGATAAAGTATCTGGAGGTAACGAAGACACTCAGAGCTCTGGGGTTAGTAAAGTCGATACTAGTGGGTCAATATTTACAGCCACTAAAAGGAGGTCCAAAATTCGAGCTACTCCAACGTTTCTAACCAAAAATAAAATTCCCAGCTTAAATGTAAATAGAAATATAGCAACAGGCATAAATACTGATAGAAATATTCCAGAGGATGTAATTGTAGATAGAAATATTCCAATTGGCATAAATGTGGATAGCAGTATTCCAACAGATGTAAATGTAGATATTCCAACAGGCATAGATACAGACAGAAGTATTCCAACAGTCGTAAATGTAGAGAGAAATATTCCAACAGTCGAAAATGTAGAGAGAAATATTTCAACAGTTGAAAATGTAGAGAGAAATATTCCAACAGTCGTAAATGTAGAGAGAGATATTCCAACAAAGAATGAGAACTTGATTGTACTAGATGAGGGTGAAACGTGTGTCTTGGAAGATAATGACAACACACAGAGCTCTGTGGTTGCTAATACACAGTCGAGCTCTGTAGCAACAGGTACAACTTGTACAAGAAGGCACAAAATTCGTACAGTGCCTGCATTTTTGCCCAAGAGTAGAGTTCCTAGTGTATGTTTAGACCAAAATATAAAAAAACAGAGCGAGAAATTGATTGTTTTAGATGATGATGAAGCAACTGTTACTACTATAGAAGATGATGTATCAGTTTTGAATGAAAACTCACAGAGTTCTGTGGTTAGTATTTCAGAAAGTAATGGTTCAGCGGCAAACATCAGCTGTAAAAGAAGGTCCAAAATTCGTGCTACACCCACATTTGCGGCCAAAAGGAAAATGGTAAAGAAATTGGATACAATTGAGGAGGACAAAATACAGGAAGATAATTGGCACATAGAGGTCATGGAGGAAACAATGACTTCTCAAGAAAGTAACCTTAATAAAAATGTCAAGATCACTGACCATGACCATGATAGTTTTAGAAAGGACTGTGAGGATGAATCTGTTGCTGGGTTAAAGCCAATTCCATATATTGAATGTAATCTGCTTGAGGAACCTTTCAAACTTGATGTAAGAGACTCCAATAAGTTACAACCAAACACAAAATTTGAAATAGAAGATAAAGATTGCAGTATATTAGGAAGTAGATCCCAGAAAACCACCAGTGAAATTTTATCCATGAAAAGAGAAAACTCACCAAATAGAGTAGAAATAGTTGAGGATAATAATAGTAATGATGATAGTAATGGAGATAAGGAGAATTCTTCAGTTCACTTCAGTAGTTCTCAGACTATTAAGAAAGAATCTATATTAAATAAGAGAAATAAGTCACAGACTTTGCTGAAAACAAAAGCTAAACCGTCTGACAATGTTAGCAATAAGATGTCAGTGAAGGTTGAAAAATTAGTGAAAAGCAAGATTACAAGCGATCATGGCTTATCACCTGATGATTCCGAGGAGAAAAAAATATTTAGAGAGAGAAAAGAAAAATATCGGAAAAAATTTTCAAAAGGTGACATTGAGCGCAGCAATATGACCATGTTTGACCTCATCTTTTGGAACCCAGCTACAAATCCTATGCCAGGTCGGTCCGAGCCCTCCAAGAAGAAGCCTCGTCGGATAAGCACGTGTGAAACAGAGAGCATTGCATCAGACGTGGTGGAGGAACAGAGGATTGATGACCTGGGGCTAGATGAGGGTGACATAGGACAACCCTCTCCAAGTACTACTGAGGAAGTTCAGGTGTGTAAAGAATCTTCTGATGATCCAGCGACCCAAGTAGTAGCTGCCAAAGTGGAAGAAGAGCCCAAGAAGGAAGATGAAGAAGAAGAAGAAGAAGAAAAGAAGAAGGGAAAGGAAAAGGAGAAGGAGAATGAAGAAGAAAACATTGAGGATATTTTTGCTCCAAGGGTAAAAATAGGACCAAACGGTCAGATCATACTCGACGAACATAGTATAAAGATTCAGACAACTGCCGCTAAAAATCGTTACGAGATTCTGAGCAAAGCTGAGGTGGTGGAGGAGAATAATGAGTCGGTTCACTACAGCAAGTGGAGCAAGAGGCGCAGCCGCTCCAGCGAGTGGACCTTAAAAGAAACGGCAAGATTCTACAAAGCTTTGTCCACCGTTGGTACTGACTTCTCCTTAATGGAATCTTTATTTACCTGGCGATCTCGAGCTGAGTTGAAGACAAAATTCAAGAAGGAAGAGAAGATCAACAGGGACTTAGTCGACCGAGCCTTGAAGGATAAAACTCAGTTTGACTTCTCGTTGTTTGATGATGAATCAGGTAAGTTATCCAACTTAAGTTAAACTTCTTTTAAACAACCTCTCTTTATTACATCTTCAAGGGTGGGGATGTTTTGGTGTTTAAGTGCTCCTGGTCCAGGGAATTGGAGCTACCTTTCCATTTTCTTGAATCAAACCTTGCTGCATTTGATTCTCCAGGCAATGTTTGACCCTTAAGGGTGGTACAAACACGCTCATATGTGACGTACAAAGGGATGAATGGGTGTATGGTATGACGTTTCAATCCACAGTTTCATTTCAAGTTTCCTGGCAAGCACAACAGTTCATAAGTTTAGTGATTAGTGTCAATTAGTGATGGAAAATTACCATTCACGGTTAGTGTTTCTTTCTCAGTAATAAGTAATAATAAACTAAGATAAATTTTGGATTTACCACCATGGGTAAAAATATGTATACAGTGGACCCCCAAGTAACGTAAAAACTTCATTCCAGAAGCCTGCTCAAGTGCCATTACCGAACGAATTTACTGACTTAAGAAATAATGTCAAGTAGGTTAGTCTATTTCAGACCCCCAAAATTACGCTTACAAAAGCACTTACAATATTATACTTAGATAATTGTACGATTTCCGGTGTTCGTAACTCGGGGGGTCCACTGTATTGGTTTTAGCCCTTTGACTATGTGTTATGTAGAACTTCATAATGAGCTCAGCTCACTCATAAGCTGTGAGTGGTAAATTTTGGCCTGGATGTGAGAGAATGGGTCTATGTGGTGTGAGTGCACTGTATGAAAATACTGCTCCATGCAGTACATGATAAGAAAAGAAAAACTCTGACCTTGTGCTGGGTTTAAAATAACAAATTTGATGGGTTTTCTAGAATGGTTTTTACGGTTTTATTGGCTGTTTATTGGTATCAGTTGATATAATGGAAGTAGCTTGAAGTCAGCCTCAAACTATGAGGAATATTAGATTTTTGCCAATATTTCTGAGGGCAGGTAAGGCCCCTCTATCACCCCCTAGTCTGTTTTATGGGTTAATAATAGGTCTGGTTCAATTTTTGGGATGCCGTAAATCATGACAAATCATTGCTGGTTATATTTTATTATCCAAGAAACAGTAAATCTTTGATTTTTTTTTTGTGATGTACTCAGAATGGAAGGCAAGTGTAATATAGAAGCCGGGATGTGATTATTGCACAGAAGAAATGTCGTTTTGGTGCTAGCATTGTTTGTAGTGATTATTTTAGATTCTGTTTTTAAATTGGAATATTATTAATTTTGCTTATAATTAGTCAAGTTTCTGAATTCTGTGCACTTTATATAAGGGTAGTTTTGACAGTTGAATTGGCAGATTCTTGTACTCAATCGATAGAATGGAAGGCATACTAGCAAAATAGCTAAGAATTTGGTCAAAATCACCAATGCATAAATTGTATCAAGACTGCTAACTTTACACCTGTATAATTCCATAAGTTTTCCATCAGGTTTCATATTTTTGTTGTCATTACATTAAGGAAAAAATTCTTTACCATTTCAGATTTTTTTTAAATGTGGACACTGTGATCACTCTTAATTTCAGGGATCTGGACAGTGAAAGTGTTAATGGTTGTTGTAATAGATGTACATACAGTGGACCCCCGGAGTTCATACTGCTCCAAACTCGAACACTTATGTAAGTGTATTTTTGTAAGTGCTTTTGAAAGTGTATTTTTAGGGGTCTAAAAGGACTAATCTAATTTACATTATTCCTTATGGGAACAAATTCGTTCGGTAACGGCACTTGAGTAGCATTCTGGAACGAATTAATGACGAACTCTGGGGGTCCACTGTATTTGTAAACACTCTATATAGCTGACTTAAAATTATGGGCAAAATCTACTGGTTAAATTGTACTTTTAACTTATTTATTTTCATTATTGCAATATACAGTGGAACCCCAAGTTTCGAACTCATCGACTATCGAATGCTTCGAGTTTGGACCGCTTTTTTCAAACCAATTTTGTCCCGAGTATTGAACGTGCTCTGTGTTTCAAACCGCGTGCGTACCTGACCTGTCCGCCTGCCCCGCGCCTGCGCACCAGCACGCCCAGGCGTCGTGAGTCAGTCTAGCTTTGTTTATCTTCTGAGTGAACATTACCCTGCGTGCTCATCCAAACATTTCACAATTAATTACAGTGGACCCCCGGTTTACATACTGCTCCAAACTCGAAAAATTATGTAAGTGTATTTTTGTAAGTGCTTGTGTAAGCGTACTTTTGGGGGTCTAAAAGGACTAATCTAATTTACATTATTTCTTATGGGAACAAATTCGTTCGGTAATGGCACTCGAACAGCATTCTGGAACGAATTATAGCCGTTAACCGGGGGTCCACTGTAATTGTGTTTGGTGCTTCTTCATTAAATGCGACTGTGAAATAAGCTGCCATGGGCCCAAAGAAACTTCCTAGTGACACCCCTGTGGTAAAGAAAGTGAGAAACACCATAGATGTGAAGAAGGAAATAGTACAAAAATACGAGAGTGGTGTGCGACTTGTGGAGCTTGCCAGGATATGTAGGGCAAAAACAAATCAACAATCGCTTCAATCCTGGCAAAGAAAGAACAAATCAAGGAAGCTGATGTTTTGATAGGTGTTGATATGCTAACCAAAAATAGACCACAAATAGTCGAAAAGGTTGAGAAGGTGTTGCTGGTGTGGAACAAGGATAAAGAGATAGTGGGTGATAGTGTATCGGAGACGATCATTTGGGAAAAGGCAAGGCAGTTGCATGCCAATCTTGTAAAGAAAATGCCTGGAACCAGTGCTGATTTTAGTGATTTTAAGGCCAGCAGAGGCTGGTTTGACAGATATAAGAAGCGTAGTGGCATACACAGTGATGTATATGAATTTAAAGGGTACGTAGAGACTGAAAAATTCAAACCCCAACAAGTGTTCAATTAAGACGAAACAGGCCTGTTGTGGAAGAAAATGCCAAAGAGGACCTACATAACGCAAGAGGAAAAGGCACTGCCAGGACACAAGCCTATGAAAGACAGGCTAACTCTCTTGTTTTGGGCTAACGCTAGTGGGGATTTTAAAGTGAAGCCTTTACTTGTGTATCACTCAGAAAATCCCAGAGTGTTCAAGAAAAACAATGTCGTCAAGGATTTATTGTGTGTGTTGTGGAATGCTAATAAAAGGGCATGGGTCACAAGGCAAATTTTCAAAGAGTGGGTCCATGAAGAGTTTGGCCCCAGTGTGAAAAAATAACTCCTGGAAAATAATTGGGAACTCAGGTACCTCCTGTTACTGGACAATGCTCCTGCATATCCTCCAAACTTGGTAGACCTACTGTCTAGAGACTTCAGTTTCATCACAGTGAAGTTCTTGCCTCCTAACACCACTCCTCTCATCCAGCCCATGGACCAGCAGGTCATTTCTAACTTCAAAAAACTCTACACAAAAGCAGTGTTTGAAAAGTGCTTTGAAGTGACCTCAGACACTGGGTTGACCCTAAGAGAGTTCTGGAGGAATCACTTCAATATCTATAACTGCATAAGCCTTATAGGTAAGGCTTGGGAGGGAGTGACTTCCAGGACTTTGAACTCTGCTTGGAGACAATTGTGGCCAGATTTTGTCCAAGAGAGGGATTTTGAAGGGTGTGAGGCTGATCCTGACCCTGCCGACCCTCTGCCTGTTGTGGACTGTATTGTGGCATTGGGGAAGTCCCTGGGGTTGGAGGTGAGTGGCGAGGATGTGGAAGAGTTGGTGGGGGACCACAGGGAAGAGCTAACCACTGAAGAGCTGCAAGAGCTTCATCTGGAAGAGCATCAGACCACAGTTGAGGAACTTGCTTCACAGGAGGAGGAGGAGGAAGAGGGAGTGAAGGAGGTGCCTTCTTCAGTGCTTAAGGACATGTGTGAAATGTGGAATAAGTTGCAAAGGTTTGTGGAGAAATACCACCCTGAGCAAGCTGAAACAACCCATCTCTGCAACATGTTCAGTGACAAAACAATTTCCCATTTTAGGGACATCTTAAAGAGGCGCCAGAAACAGAGCACTCTGGACAGTTATTTTTTGAGACAGGGGTCCAGTGACTCTCAAGCTGGTCCTAGTGGCATTAATGTTGCAAATATGGCTTGTTTCAGCTTGCTCAAGGTGATATTTTTCAGCAAATGCCTGCACCTTATTCCACATTGCGCAAATTTCCCTAATCTCTGAAGAAGGAACCTCATCCACTCCCTCTTCTTCCTCCTGTGAAGCAAGTTACTGAACTGTGGTCTGATGCTGTTCCAGTTGAAGCTCTTCCAGCTCTTCAGTGGTTAGCTCTTCATTGTGGTCATCACCACCTCTTCCACATCCTCGCCACTCACCTCCAACCTCAGGAACTTGCCCAATGCCACAATACTTTCCACAACAGTCAGAGGGTTGTCAGGGTCAGGGTCAGCCTCAAACCCTTCAAAATCCCTCTCTTGGACACAACCTGGCCACAATTGTCTCCAAGCAGAGTTCAAAGTCCTGGAAGTCACTCCCTCCCCAGCCTTACCTATAAGGCTTATGGAGTTATAGATATTGAAGTGATTCCTCCAGAACTCTCTTAGGGTCAACCCAGTGTCTGAGGTCACTTCAAAGCACTTTTCAAACACTGCTTTTGTGTAGAGTTTTTTGAAGTTAGAAATGACCTGCTGGTCCATGGGCTGGAGGAGAGGAGTGGTGTTAGGAGGCAAGAACTTCACTGTGATGAAACTGAAGTCCTTACACAGTAGGTCTACCAAGTTTGGAGGATGTGCAGGAGCATTGTCCAGTAACAAGAGGCACTTGAGTGGCAATTTATTTTCCAGGAGGTATTTTTTCACACTGGGGCCAAACTCTTCATGGACCCACTCTTTGAAAATTTGCCTTGTGACCCATGCCTTATGATTAGCTTTCCACAACACACACAATCTATTCTTGACGATATTGTGTTTCTTGAACACTCTGGGATTTTCTGAGTGATACACCAGTAAATACTTCACTTTAAAATCCCTACTAGCGTTAGAACAAAACAAGAGAGTTAGCCTGTCTTTCATAGGCTTGTGTCCTGGCAGTGCCTTTTTCTCCTGAGTAATCTAGGTCCTGTTTGGCATTTTCTTCCAAAACAGGCCTATTTCTTCACAGTTGAACACTTGTTTGGGTTTCAAATTTTCAGTGTTTATGTATTCCTGAAATTCAGTTATGAATTTTTCAGCTGCAAGTTTGTCTGAACTGGCAGCCTCACCATGCCTTACCACATGTGTATGCCACTACACTTCTTAAATCTGTCAAACCAGCCTCTGCTGCCCTTAAAATCACTAACACTAAAATCAGCACTGGTTCCAGGCATTTTCTTTACAAGATCGGCATGCAGCTGCCTTGCCTTTTCGCAAATGATTGTCTCCGACGCACTATCACCCGCTAACTCTTTATCCTTGATCCACACCAGCAACAACTTCTCAACCTGTTCGACTATTTTTGGTTAGCATATCAACATCTTTCGCAACATCAGCTTATAATAATAATAATAATAATAATAATAATAGTTTATTTAGACATGGTACAATGATACATAGTTAGGTAGACATGATACATAGGTATAAATGAGATGTACATGCCAAAAGCCCCTAATATGCTGTGCATTGCGGGCATTCTTAGGACTATTTAATAGTAGACTACATGGTAAAAAATTATGGTTGATAATTTATAAAATAAGTATAATTGTGTATCTAAGTTATAAAATTTGAATATAAGTTGAACATAATAATTTATTAATTGTAGCAATGCAACTAATTGAGTGAGATAACAATTTAAAACAATTAATTGCATTGCAGTTACAGTTTACTTGGTCATTATAATGTAAATGTTATAGAAACAGTTAGCTTAGTATGTATTATTCATAACAGGTTTTTACATTTAAGTGATTAATCAGGTTTTTACATTTAAGTGATTTTTCTACTTTGTTGGGAATGTTTGATATTGAGCATTTAGGTTTGGGTGAGAAGGTGTTTTTTTAGCATCATTTTGAATTAGGGTACAGGCAGGGTTTCTTTGGCAATGACAGGTAATGAATTCCAAATTTTCGTGCCTTTTATATGCATTGAGTTTTTACATAGTGTTAGATGGACACGGGAAACATCGAGGAGTGATCTGTGTCTAGTGTTATGGTCATGTGTCCTGTTAAAATTGGTAAGGAGAAGTTTGAGTGGTGGGTTAATATTTGCATAGAGTGTTCTATGTATGTAATAGGCACAGTAAAAAGTATGAATGTCTTGTATGGTGAGTAAGTTTAGGTTTTTGAATATTGGTGGAGTATGTTGTCTGGAGTGTGAATTTGTTATCATTCTAACTGCTGCCTTTTGTTGTGTTATTAGTGGTCTGAGATGAGTTATTGATGTAGAGCCCCATGCACAGATTCCATAGGTGAGGTAGGGGTAAATGAGTGAGTGATATAGGGTAAGGAGAGCTGGTTGTGGAACATAGTACCGTATCTTGGATAGTATTCCCACGGTCTTTGAGACTTTCTTGGAAATTTGTTGTATATGTGTCTGAAATTTGAGGCCATTGTCAAGATGGATTCCTAAGAATTTTCCCTCTGTGAGTTTTGTGATAGGGGACCCGTTTATCATAGTACAATGCACCACTTAAGTGGTGCATTTGTAGCTCTGTTCCCAAACTGAATAAAATAGGCTTTATCAATATTGAGAGTAAGTTTGTTAGTCATCATCCAGGTAGATATTTTCTGCAATTCAGTATTTACAGTGTTGGCTAGTATGTCTGGGCTTGGGTGCGAGATAATGTATGTAGTGTCATCTGCAAATAGTATGGGTTTGAGTAGTTGAGATGCATTTGGTAGGTCGTTAATGTAAATGAGAAAGAGAAGTGGGCCAAGAACACTTCCCTGTGGGACACCTACTGTAATAGTTTGCGCGGTAGAGCTAGCTCCATTTGTGTACACATATTGGTTTCTGTTGCTAAGGTATGATTTTAGGTAGTTGAGGGAGTGCCCTCTTATACCATAGTGTGATAATTTTAGGTGTAACAGATCATGGTCAACTGTATCAAAAGCTTTACGTAAATCACTGAAGATTCCCACTGGGATTTCTCTTTTCTCAAGAGCGGTGTAAATTATTTGATTTGTTCTTTCTTTGCCCGGATAGAAGCGATAGTTGACTTGTTTTTCCATATATCCTGGCAAGCTCTGCAATTCGCACACCACTCTCATATTTTTGTACTATTTCTTTCTTCATGTCTATGGTGTTTCTCACTTTCTTTACCACAGGGGTACCACTAGGAACTTTCTTTGGACCTATGGTAGCTTATTTCACAGTTGCACTTAATGAACAAGCTCCAAACACAATTAATTAATTGTGGAATATTTGGAAGAGCACGCAGTGTAATGTTCAATGGAGGATAAACAAAGCTAGACTGACTCATGATGCCTGCACAGGCAGGTGCGCAGGCACCAGGCGGACAGGTTTGGTACACAAGCGGTTAGAAACACTGGGCACGTTCGATACTCGGGACAAAATTTGTTCGAAAAAAGCATTCAAAACTCGAATTGTTCGATAGTCGGGACGTTCGAAACTCAGGGTTCTACTGTATATATTTCTTTTAATATGTCAACCATTTCCCACCGAGGCAGGGTGGGCCAAAAAGAAAGAAAAACCAAAGAAAAAGAAAAAAACTTTCATCATTCAACACTTTCACCATCACTCATCACTCAAACCTAAGAAGAGCATTCCGGCATCTCAATAAGGAATCGTTCAGGACCCTGTACACCGTGTACGTTAGGCCTAAATTGGAGTATGCAGCACAAGTTTGGAATCCACATCTAGCCAGGCACGTAAGGAAGCTAGAGAATGTGCAAAGGTTTGCAACAAGACTAGTCCTGGAGCTAAGGGGCATGTCCAACGAGGAGAGGTTAAGGGAAATCGATCTGATAATGCTAGAGGACAGGAGAGATAGGGGGGATATGATAACAATATATAAAATACTGAGAGGAATTGACAAGGTGGACAGTGACAGGATGTTCCAAAGATGGGACACAGCAACAAGGGGTCACAGTTGGAAGTTGAAGACTAAGATGAATCACAGGGTTATTAGGAAGTATTTCTTCAGTCAGAGTTGTTATGAAGTGAAATAGTCTGGGAAGTGATGTAGTGGAGGCAGGATCTATACATAGCTTTAAGAAGAGGTGTGATAAAGCTCATAGAGCAGGAAGAGACCTAGTAATGGCCAGTGAAGAGGTGGGGCCAGGAGCTGTGACTCGACCCCTGCAACCACAACTAGGTGAGTACACACACATACAGTCATGAAAATTGGGGAAGGGCAAAGAAGACCGCAGACGGAGTACAGTCTAGGGGGGCAGAGACTACAAACCCCACTCAAGGAAAAGGATCTTGGGGTGAGTGTAACACCAGGCACATCTCCTGAGGCACACATCAACCAAATAACTGCTACAGCATATGGGCACCTAGCAAACGTAAGAACAGCATTCCGGCATCTCAATAAGGATTCGTTCAGGACCCTGTACACTGTGTACGTTAGGCCTATATTGGAGTATGCAGCACCAGTTTAGAATCCACGCCTAGCCAAGCACATAGGGAAGCTAGAGAAAGTGCAAAGGTTTGCAACAAGACTGGTACCGGAGCTAAGGGGCATGTCCTACGAGGAGAGGTTAAGGAAAATCAACCTGACAACACTGGAGGACAGGAGAGATTGGGGGGATATGATAACTACATATAAAATACTGAGAGGAATTGACAAGATGGACAGAGACAGGAAGTTCCAGAGATAGGACACAGCAACAAAGGGTCACAGTTCGAAGTTGAAGACTCAGATGAATCACAGGGATGTTAGGAAGTATTTCTTTGGTCACAGAGTTGTCAGGAAGTGGAATAGTCTGGGAAGTGATGTAGTGGAGGCAGGATCCATACATAGCTTTAAGAAGAGGTATAATAAAGCTCATGGAGCAGGAAGAGTGACCTAGTAGCAGCCAGTGAAGAGGAGGGGCCAGGAACTGTGAATCGACCCCTGCAACCACAACTAGGCAAGTACAGTCATCCCTTGGTTTTCGTGTTTAATCCGTTCCAGAGGGATCAACTAAAACAAAAATCGATGAAAACCAAAACCATTTGCCCCATAAGAAATAATGGAAATTCAATTAATCCGTTCCAGAAACCCAGAAGTTTGGAAAAAAAAAATTTGGGAGGCCTTAAAGATAGATTTACATGCACAAATGAATGAACTCAATGTGGCACTTACCTTTATTGAAGACTGATGTTGCTGGATGGAAGAGAGGGAGGAGGGGAGAGGGAAGAGAGGCTATTGTTTGGAAGGGGAATCCCCTTCCATAAGGAATTTAGGTACCAAGTCCTTATCCGGGGTCACTTCTCTGCATCCCTGCTACACTCCCTCTCTGCCTGCTACACTCCCTGCATACATGCTACACTCCCTGCATACATGCTACACTCCCTGCATACATGCTACACTCCCTGCATACATGCTACACTTCCTGCATACATGCTACACTCCCTGCATACATGCTACACTCTTTGCATACATGCTACACTCCCTGCATACATGCTACACTCCCTGCATACATGCTACACTCCCTGCATACATGCTACACTACCTGCATACATGCTACACTCCCTGCATTCATGCTACACTCCCTGCATACATGTTACACTCCCTGCATACCTGCTACACTCCCTGCATACATGCTACACTCCCTGCATTCATGCTACACTCCCTGCATACATGTTACACTCCCTGCATACCTGCTACACTCCCTGCATACATGCTACACTCCCTGCATACATGCTACACTACCTGCATACATGCTACACTCCCTGCATTCATGCTACACTCCCTGCATACATGTTACACTCCCTGCATACCTGCTACACTCCCTGCATACCTGATACACTCCCTGTATACATGCTACACTCCCTGCATTATGTTACACTCCCTGCATACCTTGACACTCCCTGCATACCTGCTACACTCCCTGCATACATGCTACACTCCCTGCATACATGCTACACTCCCTGCATACATGCTACACTACCTGCATACATGCTACACTCCCTGCATTCATGCTACACTCCCTGCATACATGTTACACTCCCTGCATACCTGCTACACTCCCTGCATACCTGCTACACTCCCTGCATACATGCTACACTCCCTGCATTCATGCTACACTCCCTGCATACATGTTACACTCCCTGCATACATGCTACACTCCCTGCATACATGCTACACTCCCTGCATACATGCTACACTACCTGCATACATGCTACACTCCCTGCATATATGTTACACTCCCTGCATACATGTTACACTCCCTGCATACCTGCTACACTCCCTGCATACATGCTACACTACCTGCATACATGCTACACTCCCTGCATTCATGCTACACTCCCTGCATACATGTTACACTCCCTGCATACCTGCTACACTCTCTGCATACCTGCTACACTCCCTGCATACCTGCTACACTCCCTGCATACCTGCTACACTCCCTGCATACCTGCTACACTCCCTGCATACCTGCTACACTTTCTGCATACCTGCTACACTCCCTGCATACATGCTACACTCCCTTCATACATGCTACACCCTGCATGCATGCTACACTCCCTGCATGCCTGCTACACTCTTAAATTCCATCGTGTTTCTCACTTTCTTTACCAAAGGACTGGCACTAGGAGCTTTCTTTTGGCCCATGGTAGCTTATTTAGTAGTCACACACAATAATCAAGGGCCAAAAACAATGAATTGTTAATAAATGTTTTGTATGAACTCCTGGGGTGATGTTCACTCAAGCATAAACAATGCTAGACTGCGTGACAATGTGCGTGGGTGGCGGTCTACGGCCTTTGTATGTGCGGGGCACTGGTGAACAGGTTCCGTACCATCAACGAAAACTGAGACAATCAACGAAAACTGAGACATTTTTTCCACAAAAAAAGTGAACGAAAACCAAAATCGGCGAAAACTGAGACAAACAAAAACCAAGGGTTGACTGTACTGTCTTTGCAGAGGCGCTCAGATACAACAGTTTAGATGTTCCTTCAAACTGCCAATATTATTATTATCGTTGTTATTATTATTATTATTATTTTTTTTTTCTATTATTATTATTATTACAGTAGAACGTCATTTAGCACGATAGTTACGTTCCCGAAAAAGTCGTGTTAGAAAATTTCGTCTTAAATAATTAACAGAACTTATGGGAAAAATAGGGTTACGTTTCTGAGAGTCCCCAAAAAGCCAAACAAGTTTTTTTAGACCAACAGATCTTGCAAAAATTGAAGGCGAATATGTAATTTTAGTTCATTGTCATGATCTATTACTGCTTAAGACTACAAATGCAATAGAAATAATAGTATTTCTTACCTTAAATTGTGGGTAATGATGTTTGTGGATGGTAGTGAAGAGTGGATATGGATGGTGTGGCCCTACTGGGCTGAGGTGGATGCTTGTTGGTTGTCGGTAGAAGTGGATGGTAGAGGTTCTGGTGCTGAAGTCGATGGTTGTATTGCAGTGTGCATAAATTCTGTAATGGATCTCTGGGCTTTTTTATTCTGCATTACATTATACAGCTGACGGTAAGGCATCATCAGCTGGTCTAGACCCCGTTTCAAAGCCCTGCTTCTAGCTTTGTCAGGGTCCTCTTCAATGAAAAAGTCTGCAACTTTACCAATAATATGGAACTGCTCACGTAACTGCTGCAATGTTAACTCTTTTTCTTCAGGTTCTTCTTCATCTTCTTCTGTTATCTCCTTCCCTTGCATCTGTGCATCGAACTCTGCCAACATTTCCTCTGGACTCCTGTCTTCATCAGCATCTTCTAAGAGTTCATTCACATCATCTTCATTCATATCTTCAAAACCATCACCTGGTAATCTCCTTGCCAGCTGAACAATTTCCTGAACCTGATTCTCAAGCAAGGGAAAACCAGAGAAAGAATTAACTACAGAAGGCCATAACTTTCCCCAGCCTGCATTTAATGTTGATTGGGGCACTTCATTCCATGCACTTCTAGCATAGCTGATGGCATCTGCAATGTTAAATTTACTCCAGAAGCTTGGTACTGCCAGGTTGGAGTCAGAGTCCATTGATGCAACTAGTTTTTTTATAATTTTTTTTGTGTAGTTACACTTGAATGTCTGAATAACTCCCCGGTCCAGTGGTTGTATCAGAGATGTTGTATTTGGAGGTAAAAATACAACTTTTATATGTGGGGTCACATCCAGCAAAGCTTGTGGATGAGTACGGGAATTATCAAGAATGAAGAGAGCCTTGAATGCAAGGTTCTTGCTGTGCAGGTAAAACTTGACTTCAGAAATAAAGTGATGCTTAAACCAGTCAATAAATAATAATAATAATAATAATAATAATAATAATAATAATAATAATAATAATATTTTTATTTGGACATGATACAAAGAATTACATTTGGTTATTGAGATTACATGAGGTGTACATGCCAAAAGCCCCTAGTATGCAGGGCATTTTGGGCAGACTTAAAATTAACTTAAAACTAAATTGTAAGAATTTTTGTAGATAGTATACAATGAGTAAAGGTGAGTATTTAAGCTATGAAATTTGAACATAGTTTTGTACTTTTGTCTTCATTATAAAATTAATTAAATCAGATTAAACAAAATAAAGCAATAATAATAATAAAATAGATGGGGTTGTAAGAGAAGTGAATGCGAGGGTCTTGGCAAGAGGTGTTGGGCTAAAAGATAAAGAAGCAAATACAAAGTGGGAGTTGTCACAGTTGCTTTTTGCTGATGACACTGTGCTTTTGGGAGATTCTGAAGAGAAGCTGCAGAGGTTGGTGGATGAATTTGGTAGGGTGTGTAAAAGAAGAAAATTGAAAGTGAATATAGGAAAGAGTAAGGTGATGAGAATAACAAAAAGAATAGGTGACGAAAGATTGGATATCAGATTGGAGGGAGAGAGTATGGAGGAGGTGAATGTATTCAGATATTTGGGAGTGGACATGTCGGCGGATGGGTCTATGAAGGATGAGGTGAATCATAGAATTGATGAGGGGAAAAGGGTGAGTGGAGCACTTCGGAGTCTGTGGAGACAAAGAACCTTGTCCATGGAAGTAAAGAGGGAATGTATGAGAGTATAGTTATACCAACGCTCTTATATGGGTGTGAAGCATGGGTGATGAATGTTGCAACGAGGAGAAGGCTGGAGGCAGTGGAGATGTCATGTCTGAGGTCAATGTGTGGTGTGAATATAATGCAGAGAATTCGGAGTTTGGAAATTAGGAGGAGGTGCAGGATTACCAAAACGATTGTCCAGAGAGCTGAGGAGGGGTTGTTGAGGTGGTTTGGACATGTAGAGAGAATGGAACGAGACAGAGTGACTTCGAGAGTGTATAAATCTGTAGTGGAGGGAAGGCGGGGTAGGGGTCGGCCTAGGAAAGGTTGGAGGGAGGGGTAAAGGAAGTTTTTGTGCGAGGGCTTGGATTTCCAGCAAGCATGTGTGAGCGTATTTGATAGGAGTGAATGGAGGCATATGGTTTTTAATACTTGACGTGCT
The DNA here is from genome assembly GCA_009830355.1 of Cherax destructor. Lineage (NCBI taxonomy): Eukaryota > Metazoa > Arthropoda > Malacostraca > Decapoda > Parastacidae > Cherax > Cherax destructor. Next base: position 6,965 of record WNWK01026374.1, on the reverse strand, counting down.
GTTGGAGTGTGAGCAAAGTAACATTTATGAAGGGATTCAGGGAAACCTGCAGGCCGGACTTGAGTTCTGGAGATGGGAAGTACAGTGCCGGCACTCTGAAGGAGGGGTGTAAATGTTGCAGTTTTATAACTGTAGTGTAAAGCACCCTTCTGGCAAGACAGTGATGGAGTGAATGATGATGAAAGTTTTTCTTTTTCGGGCCACCCTGCCTTGGTGGGAATCGGCCGATGTGTTAATAAAAAAAAAAAAAAAAATAATAATAAAATAATAAAAAGTTATGGTTGATAATTTATAAAATAAGTAAAGTTGCATATCTAAGTTTTAAAGTTTGAATATAAGTTGAACATATCAATTAATTGTAGCAATTTATTGCAGCAATGCAACTAATTGAGTGAGATAACAATTTAAAACAATTAATTGCATTGCAGTTAGTTTACGTGGTCATTATAATGTAAGTGTTGTGGGAATAATTAGCTAAGTAAGTATTATTCATAACAGGTTTTACATTCATTCATTCGTTCATTCATACATTACATTGACTTTAAAGTCAGGTTTTACGTTAAGTGATTATTCTACTTTGCTGGGAATGGTTGATATGGAGCAATTAGCTCTGTCATCCATGCTGACTGGTTTGACTTCCAAATTACTGGTAAGGTGTTTTTATCCACACCTCTCAAAGCACGAGGAGTCTTAGAGCGGTAAATAACCATGGGCTTACACTTGAAATCACCTGATGCATTACCGCAAAGGAGCAAGGTGAAGCGATCCTTTGCTGCCTTGAAGCCCGGTGCACTTTTCTCTAGCTGACTGATAAAAGTTCGTGTTGGCATTTTCTTCCAGAAAACACCTGTCTCATCATCATTAAAAACTTGCTGTGGCTCATAGCTACCCTCGGAAATAAGTTCCTGAAATTCAGCAGGGAAATTACTTGCTGCTGTATGATCAGCTGAAGCACTTTCACCAGAAAACTTAATATTATGTAATTTATTATGCAACTTAAAGTTCTTGAACCAGCCTGTGGTAAACATACACTCGTTTTCAGGCCTGCCTTCCTTATCACACACTGCTTTAAACAACTGTAAGGCCTTTTCCCTAATTAAGAGAAAACTAAGTGGTGCACCTTTCTTTGTTTTCTGTTCGATCCACTCGAGCAACAAGTTTTCAGTTTTATTTAGATGTTGGGACCTACGTGTCATTCTTTTCATGAGGTCACATTTTGGGTTATTCATTACACAAGCTCGTATATTTGCCTCATTCTTCCTAATCGTACGAACTGACGCTTCATTAAGGCCATAGGCCGTCACTATATCCCTCACACGTGAGCCACTCTTAAGCTTATCTAATATCTCAATTTTCTTTGAAATTCCTAGACTTGAACGCTTAAACTTTTTCTTGTCACTTGCTGGAACACTTGTATGCTTACTGGGTGCCATGATTGCTTGGTATATTTATCAAAATGCAATGAAAATGAGGAAATGAATGTAAATAAACACAGCGAGCTTCCCGATACTTATCGTCCTGCACGTGTACGAACCAAACTGAACGCTGGGAGGGATGCGTGGGTGGGTGAGGGTGGTGGGGGATGGCACAAAGACTCCCTCACTGACTCAATGGTTTAACCCACCGCGGGCGACCGCTCGCTAAAAATTTTTCCCCTCCTGCCGAACCGTGTAATATCATCTTTACGTCGTGTAAGATGATAATGTGTCGCAAATCTTAAATCGTGCAATACCGGTAACGTGCAACATAATCTCGTGCTAAATGACGTTCTACTATATTATTATTTTTATTTTTATTTTTTCAACAAACCGGCTGTCTCCCACCTGGTAGGGTGACCTAAAAGGAGGAAACACTTGCACCATCACTCACTCCATCATTGTCTTGCCAGAGGGGCATCGATATTATCATTATTATTACAGGTACAGGTACAGGTACTTCTCACTTACCAACCTACCTGTTTAACAACCACATGGACTTACGACCAGCTCTCCGATCAGTGTACTGCATGTGTATTTTACTTTTTTATTGTTTTTAATGCCTAGTTGTATTTTTAATATACTAAAATTGTTATAATGGTGCAAAGGTGACATTAAAACAATATCTAAAGATGGTTGACACAAACCCACTACCAGTACAGTATGCTTGAAATATCAGTAAGGGGCTGCTCCTCACTTAACGAGCAATTCGCTTACCAACCAACTCTTTGGAATGGAACTCAGTCGTTAAGTGAGGAATACCTGTATTATTACTTGATTTACGTGAGGTATGACACCTTGGGAAATAGCCGATGTTGCAACATACTATTATAATATGGCAGTAACTTCATTAATGCAAGTTCATTGATGTTTAATAGACAAATAACCTGCTCGTTGGAGTATGACACTTATTGACCACGTTTGGGTCTGACTGGGACCACTAACTGTGACACTGTTATAGATTACGACCCCGAAGAGGACAGGAAGGCAACGCGTATAGCAGAGAGGGCCGAGGCTAAGAGGCGCCGGCTGGAAATGAAGCAGTGCGAGAGAGAACGAGAGAAGGAACTGAAGAAGATGAAGAAAAAGGAGGAAAAAACTGAAGTACAGCGACGTAAAGCTATCTTAAGGAAAGAATGTAAGAAGAGAAGGCGGAAGAGAAGAGGTAATTACCTATTTATTACCTATTTGTAATTATCCATCTGTAATTGTCTATCTGTAATTACCTATCTGTAATTGCCTATCCATACTTACCTATCTGTAATTGTCTATCTGTAATTGCCTATATGTAATTACCTATATGTAATTGCCTATTTGTAATTGCCTGTCTGTAATTACCTATCTGTAATTGCCTATCTGTAATTACCTATCTGTAATTGCCTATCTGTAATTACCTATCTGTAATTACCTATTCAATTCAAATTCAAATTCAAATTCTTTATTTCATGTAATACAAGGTGGGGGGGTACTTATAGTTATATATTAAAGTTGATATTACAAGATGGCCAATAATATGCCTAGGTATGCCTAGGCTTTTCAGGCAGTCTTATGATAGGTCTTACTCAATAGCTATACAATGAATATACAGATAAGAACATAAGAACATAAGAAAGAAGGAACACTGCAGCAGGCCTACTGGCCCATGCGAGGCAGGTCCAAATCTCCAACGGCTTAAGCCAATGCCCCGACCCAGCCAGGTCAGGTTACATTCACTTAAGGAAGGAGCACTGCATCTGACCTAGTAGCACAACCTAGTCAGGACCAATTCACACCCAACCGCACCCACTCATATAATTGTCCAGCCGACCACCTGGTCAGGTCACTTCCACTTAAGGAATTAGTACAGGTCAGGTTACTTTCACTTAAGGAAGGAGCACTGCATCTGACCTAGTACAAGCTCACACCCATCCACACCCACTCATGTATTTATCTAACCTATTTTTAAAACTACACAACGTCTTAGCATCTATGACGGTACTCGGAGTTTGTTCCACTCATCCACAACTCTATTACCAAACCAGTGCTTTCCTATATCCTTCCTGAATCTGAACTTTTCCAACTTGAAACCATTGCTGCGAGTCCTGTCTTGATTGGATATTTTCAGCACGCTATTTACATCCCCTTTGTTTATTCCTGTTTTCCATTTGTACACTTCAATCATATCCCCCCTAATTCTACGCCTTTCTAGAGAGTGCAGATTCAGGGCCCTCAGTCTATCCTCATAGGGAAGATTTCTGATACATGGGATCAACTTTGTCATCCTCCTCTGTACGTTTTCCAGTGCATTTATATCCATTCTGTAATACGGTGACCAGAACTGTGCAGCATAATCTAAATGAGGCCTAACCAAAGATATATAGAGTTGAAGAACAACCTGAGGACTTCTGTTATTTATACTTCTTGATATGAAGCCAAGGATTCTGTTAGCTTTATTGCGAACACTTATGCACTGTTGTCTAGGCTTCAGATTACTACTAACCAGAACTCCTAAATCCTTCTCGCAATTACAAGTAATAAGATCTATATTATTCAGCTTATATGTGGCATGGTTATTGTCCTGCCCAACATTTAGAACTTTGCATTTGTTTACATTAAACTGCATCTGCCACTTCTCCGACCACTGCATCAGTCTATTCAAATCATCCTGGAGTGCTCTAATGTCCTCGTTTGAATGAATTGGACGGCCTATTTTGGTGTCATCAGCAAATTTACTTATGCTACTATTTATTCCCTCATCTATGTCGTTTATGTAAATTGTAAACAACAGGGGGCCCAAAACTGACCCCTGTGGAACACCGCTGAGACACGCCCCATTCTGATTTCTCTCCATTTATGCAAACTCTCTGCCGCCTATTAGTCAACCATGCCTCTACCCAGGAAAAATTTCTCCTCTTATTCCGTGTGCCTTAAGTTTCCTCAGTAGCCTCTGATGTGGAACTTTATCGAAAGCCTTACTGAAGTCCATATACACAATATCATATTCATTACCATGATCTACTTCCTCAAACACCTTAGTGAAAAAGTTAGTAAATTCGTAAGACATGAACGCCCTTTGTAAAACCGTGTTGAGATTCATTAATCAATTTATGCTTTTCAAGATGGCTACGAATTGCCTCGGCAATTATTGATTCCATAAATTTACCAACTATGGAGGTAAGGCTTATTGGTCTATAGTTCGAAGCTAAGGACCTGTCACCTGCCTTGTAAATAGGTATTACATTTGCCCTTTTCCACTTGTCTGGCACTATGCCAGTTTGTAGTGATATATTGAAAAGATTTGCCAAAGGTTTGCTAAGTTCCTCTTTACATTCCTTTAAAACTCTTGCAAACAGTTCATCAGGGCCTGGGGATTTGTTAGGTTTTAATTTCTCTATTTGTCTGAGGACCATGTCACTAGTTACCCCAATCGAGCATAGTCTGTTATCTTCCAGCTCTACATAATTTATTATTTCTGGAATTCTGCTAGTATCTTCCTGAGTAAAAACTGAGAGGAAGTAAGTATTGAAAATTTCACACATATCCTTATCACTGTCCGTGATCTGTCCTGAGTTACTCTTAAGTGGGCCTATCTTGTCCCTAATCTTACTTCTGTATACCTGAAAGAACCCTTTTGGGTTAGTCTTTGAATCCCTTGCACCTTAGCCTCATAATCCCTTTTGCTTTTCTTATTCCTTTTTTTATTTCTCTCTTTAATTGAAAATATTGATTTCTTATCTGTCCATCCCCTCTTTTGATACGCCTATATATGCCTCTCTTTTGACCAATGAGATGTTTTAATCTATTGTTCATCCATTTAGGATCATTTTTGTTAGATCTAATTTCCCTACTTGGAACAAAAGTTGTCTGGGCAGCTAGAACTATGCTCTGAAAAACGTCATATTGGCAACCAAAACCATCTACCTGACCCATAGTCAGGTCATCCCAATTTAGCCCACCTAGGTAATTTCTCAGCCCCATGAAGTCGGCTACACGAAAGTCTGGAACTGAGACTTGATTGCAGTTACCTGGGTAATTCCATGATATATTAAAACTAAGTGATTTGTGATCGCTTTCCCCAAGCTCTTCATTAACCTCAAGATTATTAATTAGTGATTCTTTGTTAGCAAGAACCAAATCAAGCAAGTTGCTACCTCTAGTTGGTTCTGTCACAAACTGTTTTAAAAACAATCCTGAACCGTATCAAGAAAGTCACTAGACTCAAGATTACCTGTCACATTGTTCCAATCAATGTGTCTAAAGTTAAAATCTCCCATTAACACAACATTTTCATATCTAGACGCCTTATGAATTTCGTCCCATAGCAGCTTACTGCGCTCCCTATCCAGGCTTGGGGGTCTGTAAATCACACCCAAAATTAATTTTTCACGACCCTCGAGAAACTGTAGCCAAACAGATTCTGTGTCAGCTGTTTCTAATCTTATATCTTGTCTAACACAACAATTTAAATTATCTCTGACATACATCACCACTCCACCACCCTTCCTGTTGACCCTATCAGTGTGGAATAGTTTGTAACCCTGAATGTTGCACTCGGAAGGCATTTCTCTATCTTTCAGGTTGAACCAGGTCTCTGTTATAGCAATAATATCTATATTACCTGCACTTGCAAGTAATCTTAGCTCATCTATCTTATTTCTTAGACTCCTACTATTTGTATAGTAAACCTCAAGGGAGCTAGTCACTCGTTGCCCTCTACTATCTCTCTTTGTTTGTTGATCAATTGTTTTGCATTTACAAACAACTTTATTTTGAATCTTATCTTTTAAACATAACCCTGGGGTATCCTGGAAATATCTGCTGTTTCCAGGCCTAATACCACAGCCTGATTGTTTCCCACAAACACCCATACCTCTATAATCTATCAGTTTGTAAGGTTAGGTTAGGTTTACAAAATTTAGGTACTGGAATTTAAACATTGAGAATTTAACAATTAGTATAAGAAGTTAGCAATTAGTTTATATATTAATGATAAAGGTGATATATTGGCATAATATAGTTTCTATATTGGAGTGTCTTAGGCAAACTTATGACTAGCTTAAGTATTATGAAGCAATAGTTGTACAGTATTAGAATTTTGGTTAGAACTGTGCAAATTAAGGGGAATCACAGATATCAATAAGTGTATTTTGCTGTGGTTAGTAATGTGCAAATTAAGGAGAATCACAGATATCAATAAGTGTATTTTGCTGTGGATATGTGCAAGATAAAGTAGTTTTCGTATGGTTAACTACCGGTTGGGTGCGTAAGTGAGATAAGATGTTTTTTAACGGTGCTTTTGAAAATGGAGGTTGTGTCTGCAGTTCTAGAGTTTTCAGGCAGGGAGTTCCAGATTTTAGGCCCTTTTATGCGCATTGAATTTTTGTATAGATTTAGTCGGACACGGGAATGTCAAAGAGATGTTTATGTCTGGTATTATGTCTATGGGTCCTGTCACAACTGTCAAGAAAGTGTTTTAGCTCAGGTTAAAGTTGGAATTAATGGTTCTATAAA
>WNWK01026373.1:0-27457 GCA_009830355.1 Cherax destructor | reverse complement strand
ATGTCATTAATGTCAGTTAGGCATGTATACCTTGTTCTTATATTTGTAGAAATAAAGATATTATATTATTATTATACCCTCTGGCGAAGGTTCAAACGGCCCTCTGGAGCTGATTCATACGATCCTCTGGTGAAGGTTCAAACGGCTCTCTGGAGCGGGTTCATACGGCAATCTGGTCAAATACCCCAATAGATATAATTCACTTTGTCTGACTTTTTGGGGCTATGTTTGCGGCTTTCACAGAGACCCACATAGGGATCACTTGGACAATGAAATATGGATCCCTGGCTACAACCTATACAGATGTGACAAAGTGAACAGGCAAAAGGGTGGGGTTGGCTTGTATATCACAGAGTCACTTATATGTTCAGAACTACTAAATGCCTCAAATGATGTAGTTGAAGTATTAGCAATAAAGGTCGAGAATCAAAACCTGGTCATCGTGGTTGTATACAAGCCTCCGAATGCAACGTCCCAACAATTCCAGGAACAGCTTCTGAAAATTGACCACTGTCTGGAAAATCTTCCAGCTCCTGCCCCCAACATCTTGCTCCTGGGGATTTCAACCTAAGGCACCTAAAATGGAGGAGCATTGCAAACAATATGGTAGCAGAGATAACACCAGGAGGCAGCTCAGATGAAAACTCGCACACATATGAACTTTTAAATCTCTGCACCAAATTCACCTTAAACCAGCAAATAGTAGAGCCTACAAGATTAGAGAATACGCTGGACCTCATCTTCACCAACAATGATGATCTGATACGAAATGTCATTATATCAAAAACAATATACTCAGATCACAACATAATAGAGGTCCAGACATGCATGTGGGGAGCCCAAGATCAACAAAATGTGACCAGCCGCGAGGGAGCCTTCTCCAAATTCAACTTCAATAACAAAAACATAAGATGGGACCAAGTAAACCAAGTCCTAAATGATATACAATGGGAATATAGCCTATGCATCACGGATCCTAACCTATGTCTAGAACAAATTAACTCTGTGGCACTTGAGATTTTGCTCAAGGCAAATTCCCTTAAGAAAAAGGAGGAAAAGATGCAAACTAGAAAGAGAGAGGCGCTCCCTATACAGGCGAAGTCAAAGAATAACGGAGCGGCTACAAGAGGCCAATATATCTGAAACACAAAGGGAGACACTAGTCAGAGAAATAGCAAACATCGAATTAAAACTAAAGGAATCTTACAGGAATCAAGAAACGCGGGAAGAACTAAAAGCCATAAACGAAATTGAAAGAAACCCAAAGTGTTTCTTTTCTTATGCAAAGTCAAAGTCGAGAACAACAACCAGTATTGGGCCCCTACTTAAACGGGATGGGTCCTACATAGATGACAGCAAGGAAATGAGTGAGTTACTTAAGTCCCAGTATGACTCAGTTTTTAGCGAGCCGCTACTGACGCATGCCTATCTGACATCACCCTGACGCCAAATGACTTCGAAAAGGCAATAAATGACATGCCCATGCACTCCGCTCCAGGCCCAGACTCATGGAACTCCGTGTTCATCAAGAACTGCAAAAAGCCCCTATCACGTGCTTTTAACATCCTATGGAGAGGAGCATGGACACTGGGGTCGTCCCGCGGTTACTAAAAACAACAGACATAGCCCCACTCCACAAATGGGGCAGTAAAGCAATAGCAAAGAACTACAGACCAATAGCGCTAACGTCCCATATCATAAAAATCTTTGAAAGGGTTCTATGAGGCAAGGTCGCCACTCATCTAGATACCCATCAATTACACAACCCAGGGCAGCACGGGTTTAGAGCAGGTCGCTCCTGTCTGTCCCAACTACTGGACCACTACGACCAGGTTCTAGATGCTCTAGAAGACAAACAGAATGCAGATGTTATATACACAGACTTTGCAAAAGCCTTTGACAAGTGTGACCATGGTGTAATAGCACACAAAATGCGTGATAAAGAAATAACAGGAAAAGTTGGTAGATGGATCTATAATTTCCTAACAAGTAGACCACAAAGAGTAGTAGTCAACAGAGTAAAGTCTGAGGCAGCTAATATGAAAAGCTCTGTTCCACAAGGCACAGTACTCGCTCCCATCCTGTTCCTCATACTCATATCGGACATAGACAGGGATATAAGCCACAGTGCCGTGTCTTCCTTTGCAGATGACACCCGAATCTGTATGACAGTGTCCACCGTTGAAGACACTGCAAGACTCCAAGCAGACATAAACCAAATCTTTAAATGGGCTGCAGAAAACAATATGAAGTTCAATGATGAGAAATTTCAATTACTCAGATACGGAAAAGTGAGGAAATTAAAATTTCATCGGAGTACAAAACTAATTCCAAATACACAATAGAGCGAAAAACTAATGTCAAAGACCTGGGAGTGATCATGTCAGAGGATCTCACCTTCAAGGACCATAACAAAGTAGCAATTGCATCTGCTCGGAAAATGACAGGATGGATAATGAGAACCTTCAAAACCAGGGATGCCAAGCCCATGTTGACACTTTACAGATCGCTTGTTCTATCTAGGCTGGAATATTGCTGCACACTAACTGCACCTTTCAAGGCGGGTGAAATTGCTGACCTTGAAAATGTGCAGAGAACCTTCACCGCACGCATAAGTGCGATAAACCACCTCAACTACTGGGAACACTTGAAGTTCCTAAACCTGTACTCTCTAGAACGCAGGCGGGAGAGATACATTATTATATACACATGGAAAATTCTCGAGGGCTTAGTACCAAACTTGCACACAAAAATCACTCCCTACGAAAGCAAAAGACTCGGCAGGCGATGTAACATCCCCCAATGAAGAGCAGGGTGCCACTAGCACGTTGAGGGACAACACAATAAGTGTCAGGGCCCAAGATTGTTCAACTGCCTCCCAGCATACATCAGGGGGATTGCCAGCAAACCCCTGGCTGTCTTCAAGCAGGCACTGGACAGGCACCTAAAGTCGGTACCTGACCAACCGGGCTGTGGTTCGTACGTTGGACTGCGTGCGGCCAGCAGTAACAGCCTGGTTGATCAGGCTCTGGTCCAACAGGAGGCCTGGTCACGGACCGGGCCGCGGGGCGTTGACCCCTGAAATTCTCTCCAGGTAGACTCCAGGTAGACATAAAGGGCCCCAGAATCTGGAATTCATTACCAGTAAATATTAAGTTAACATTGTCTGAAAATCAATTTAAGACTCTTCTCAAAAATCACCTACTCACCCTAAACTAATTACTCATACTGTAAACTACTTTAAAAATGCTCTATGTAATTTTCCTTAAGATAATCTCAATTTTATATTACCATCCTCCTAAACACTTGTTACAATGTAATATCATCATATTGTCATTTTAACAGTATAATATCATCATATTGTAATTTGAAATAAAATATATAACTAGAATAAACTCAATCAATTTCTCTAGTATTATGTACATAGTCTATAAGTCATTAGATTAAGCTGCCCCTAATACCATGGCATGCCAGTGGCTCTCCTTGCATTTCAGTTTTATGATTGTAACTACCAATATCTATGTATACTTGCAAAGAAATAAAATTTACTTTACTTTACTTACTGAAGCGGATTCATACGGCAATCTGGTAAAGGTTCAAACGGCCTTTGGTAAAGGTCAAACGGCTCTCTGGAGCTGCTTCATACGGCCCTCTGGAACCGGTACATATGGTCCCCTGGAGCCTTTACATATGGTCTTCTAGAATGGATTCATACGGCTTTCTGGAGTGGGTTCATATGGCCCTCCGGAGCCGGTACAAACGGTTCTCTGGAGCCGGTACATCTGGTCCCTTAGAACGGGTTCACATGGCCCTCTGGAATGGGTTCATACTACATTCTGGAGCCAGTACATACGGTTCTCTGGGGCCGGTACATATGGTCTTGTAGAACTGGTTCATACGGTCCTCGTCATCTCTTAAACCCAACACTAACATACAAATGTTGACTTAACAAGATAATATTTACCACATCCCATTAGTTATGACAGGTGTTTATTTGTTGATAAGGATGTAGTGGAGTGACTTAACTGTATATTAACCCAAGTGACAGGTGGGAAGGGTAATATACCTGGCAGTAATAGGTAATTAAGTGAAGAAGCTCATGGCATCTCAGCAGTGCCAAGGTCACCAATATAAAGCCTCGTTATATTGTGCCCACCCACACTGTGCCACCCACACTGTGCCACCCACACTGTGCCACCCACACTGTAGTCAGTATAGCAGGTGAGTATTACTACTTTTATCTCTTACTGCCACCCACACTGATCAGTGTAATAAGTGAGTATTTCTACTGCCACCCACACTGTAGTCAGTATAACAGGTGAACATTAAAGCTGCCACCCACACTAATACCCGCACTGTGCCACCCACACTGTGCCACCCACACTGTGCCACCCACACTGGCCATCACAAAGGTGAACACATGCACACTCATGCCTACGACTCCAGTGAAAGCTCTTGATCCAGAGTATTGGAGTTACCCTCTCCTTCCATGAATCAAACCTGATTACCTTCCCGTCCCAGGTACTTTATAAACCAACAAAGTTAGTGCTTTATAACTGCATAAGAAATCCTGCTTAATAGTCTGTCTAATTTTTAAGTAGTCTTTAAACATTAGTATTAGTTTGTGCAAAATGCATTGCATATTAGTGGTTTTTTGGGGGCTAAAAATGTTTTATTACATGTGAACTTCATTATCTTTGTACTGCATAAAAGAAATAAAAATTTGATTTTGAATTTTGACATATTTAGTGCTTTCTCATGATTACATTTTTGATTACCCCACATTCTCCAGGTGCTGTATGAGTCCCACAGGTTTAAGAACATAAGAAAGGAGGAACACTGCAGCAGGCCTGTTGGCCCATACTAGGCAAGTCCTTCACAATCCGTCCCACTAACAGAATATTTGCTCAACCCAATTTTCAATGCTACCCAAGAAATAAGCTTTGATAATCCTATTTACTAATGTGCAATTCCCACCCAAATCCAACCCCTCTATAATAATAATAATAATAATAATAATAATAATAATAATAATAATAATAATAATAATAATAATAATAATAATAATAATATTATTATTATTATTATTATTATTATTATTATTATTATTATTATAATCCTATTTACTCATGTGCAATTACCACTCAAATCCAACCCCTCTCATTCATGAATTTATCCAACCTAAATTTGAAACTACCCAAGGTCCTTGCTTCAATAACCCTACTAGGCAGACTGTTCCACTCATCAACTACCCTATTTCTAAATCAATACTTTCCTATATCCTTTCTAAATCTAAACTTATCTAATTTGCATCCATTATTGCGGGTTCTCTCTTGGAGAGATATTCTCAAGACCTTATTTATATCCCCTTTGTTAATACCCATTTTCCACTTGTATACCTCGATCATGTCTCCCCTCATTCTACGCCTTACAAGTGAATGCAATTTAAGGATCTTCAATCTTTCTTCATACGATAGATTTCTAATGCTATGGATTAATTTAGTCATTCTACACTGAATGTTTTCTAACAAATTAATATCCATTCTGTAATATGGAGACCAGAACTGAGCTGCGTAATCTAGGTGAGGCCTTACTAACGATGTATAAAGCTGTAATATAACCTCTGGACTTCTGTTGCTTACACTTCTTGATATAAATCCCAGTACAGTGGACCCCCGAGTAACGAGCACCCCGGAAATCGTACAGTTATGTAAGTATAATATTGTAAGTGCTTTTGTAAGTGTATTTTTGGGGGTCTGAAATGGACTAACCAACTTGACATTATTTCTTAAGGGAGTAAATTCGTTCGGATTTACAGTATAAGAAATCTCCCGTATGAAGATAGACTTAGAGCGTTGAATCTCCACTCTCTGGAGAGACGTAGAATGAGGGGAGATATCATCGAGGTGTACAAGTGGATGATGGGCATAAACAAAGGAGATATTAATAAAATACTGAGAATATCGAACCAAGTAAGAACCAGAAATAACGGATTTAAATTGGATAAATTTAGATTTAGAAAGGACATAGGCAAGTACTGGTTTTCGAACAGAGTTGTTGATGCGTGGAACAATCTTCCGAGTACTGTGATAGAGGCTAGGACCTTGGGTGGCTTTAAAAAGAGATTGGACAAATATATGAGTGGGAGGGTCTGGGTTTGATTTGTGTCGTGAGTACGGGAATAAATTCTTAGGTAGTGGTGGTTTTGATAAGGACCTGCCTTGTATGGGCCAGTAGGCCTTCTGCAGTGTTCCTCCATTCTTATGTTCTTATGTTCTTAATGGCACTTGAGCAGGCTTCTGGAATGAATTTTGCTCATTACTCGGGGGTCCACTGTAATCTGTTTGCCTTATTACGTACGCTTAGGCATTGCTGTCTTGGTTTAAGGTTGCTGCTTACCATGACCCCCAAGTCCTTTTCGCAATCTGTATGGCTAAGTTCTATATTATTTTACTTACAAGTGCTTGGGTTATGGACACTCCCGAGCTTCAGAACCTTGCATTTATCTACATTGAACTGCATCTGCCACTTTTCTGACCAGGAATTGAGTTTGTCTAAGTCTTCCTGAAGTTCCCTGACATCTACATTTGAATCAATTATTCTACCTATCTTCGTGTCATCGGAGAATTTGCTCATATCACTAGTGATTCCCTCATCAAGGTCATTGATATATATTATAAACAACAACGGGCCTAAGACTGATCCCTGTGGAATGCCACTTGTTACAGATCCCCCACTCGGATTTAACCCCATTTATGCACACTGCTTCCTATTGGTGAGTCATGACTCGATCCATGACAGCACTTTTCCCCCAATACCATGAGCTGCCACTTTCTTTAACAGTCTCTGGTGCGGTACTCTATCAAAAGCCTTACTAAAATCTAAATAAACAATATTGAATTCTTTATCGTGATCAACAGCCTCAAAAGCTTTACTGAAGAAGGTTAATAAATTAGATAGACAGGAACGGCACGCGTTAATCTATGCTGAGTATCATTAATCAAATTATGGTTATCTAGATGGCTTCTTATAATATTAGCTATAATTGACTCTAGTAATTTGCCTACAATTGAGGTTAAGCTATTGGGTGGTAATTTGATGGTAGTGACTTGTCCCCTGCTTTAAAAATAGGAATTACATTAGCCATCTTTCACATATCAGACACTACACCTGTTTGAAGAGATAAATTAAAAATGTTAGTTAATGGTACACAGAGTTCCATTTTGCATTCCTTAAGAACCCTTGCAAAAGCTCATCAGGACCCGGTGATTTATTTAGTTTCAGTCGGTCTACTTGTTTCATAACCATTTCGCTAGTGACTGTGATATTACATAGTATTAGTGTCTTCCTGTGTGATAACCGAGAGAAAATAATTATTAAAAATAAAGCATATCATTCTCCTTGTCAGTAAGATGCCCAGAGTTATTTTTAAGGGGACCTATCTTATCTCTAACTTTTGTTCTATAAACCTGGAAAAATTTTGGGGTTAGTTTTTGAATCCCTAGTAACTTTAACTTCATAGTCCTGTTTAGCTATTCTGATCCCCTTTTAACGTCCCTCTTAATGTCAGTATACTGATTTATAAGATGACCCTCACCTCTTTTTATGGACCTATAACTTCCTTTCTTCTGCCCTAAAAGATATTTGAGCCTATTATTCATCCATTTTGGGTCATTTGTACTTGATCTAATTTCTTTATATGGGATAAATGTTCTTTGGGCAGCTTGTATTGTGTTAAGAAAGCTGTCATATTGATAGCTCTCTTTGTTATTCCAGTCCATATATGATAAGTGTTCTCTAAGCCCATTGTAATCTGCTGAAAATCTGGGACCTTTACTGAATTATCCCTACTATCATACATCTATTCAATGGTAAAGGTAATTGATTTGTGGTCGCGTGCCGAGTTTCTCTGTACAGTGGGCCCTGAAAATCGTCCATAATCCGTTCCTGAGAGCCCGCCTATTTTCAAAATGGACGACTTTCAAAACCATTTTCCCTATAAGAAATAATGTTAATCAAATTAACTCGTTCCAGACACCCAAGAGTATTTAAAAATATTTTTTTTACTTGAAATGTACATTTATCTACACAGAAAACAATGAGATATATAGTATAAAACTAATAAATTGACACGTACCTTTATTGAAGAGTTGTTGATGTGTGGAAGAAGGAAGGAGGGGAGAGGAAGGAGGTGTTGCTAGTGTTTGGAAGGGAATCCCTTCCATTAACACATCAGGTACCAAGTCCTTGCCTTCCTGCTACACTCTTTACCACAGGGCTGGCACTAGGAGCTTTCTTGTGCCCATGGTGGCTTATTTAGCAGTTGCAAGCACTAAAAACAATGGAATAATGACAAAATGTATGGTATGAATGCGTGGGTGGCGGTCACTGCTGTTAAACAATGGCACACTGACACTCAATGTGGTGTTTATGTGCCCAGGCGGCTGGGAGGCCATGAGGATGCTTTTCAGATGACCGCCTATTGCTAAGTTATTGGATGAATATCAAGCCAATATTTTGCCGAAAAAGTGGCCTATTTTCAAATTCGCCTATATTTAAGGGAGCCTATTTTCGAGGATCCACTGTAATTTCTAAATTATTAACAAGGGTTTCCTTGTTTGCCAGAACCAAGTCAAGTAGGTTATTTCCCTTGTAGGTTCTGTCACAAATTGCTTCAAAAACAATCCTGAACTACTTCTAAAAGTCGTTAGATTCTAAATTACCTGTCAGGAAATTCCAATCAATCTGACTAAAGTTAAAGTCCCCTAGAATTACTACGTTATCATGCCTTGTGGCCTTAATAATTTCCTCTCAAAGTAGTCTCCCTTGTTCCCTATCTAAGTTTGGAGGACGGTATATCACGACTAAAATCAATTTTCACACCCTTCTGAAAATTCTATCCAGACAGACTCTGTATGTATTATTTCAGACTTTATACCGTTTATGCAACAATTTAAACGATCACGGATGTAGAGTGCCACCCCACCCCCTTCCCAATACTTCTGTCTACTTGGAACAATTAAAACCTTGAATGTGACATTCAGCAGGCATGTCCCAATTTTCATATTAATCCAAGTCTCAGTTATTGCAAAAACATCAATACAGTGGTACCTTTACTTACGAGCAAAATTCGTTCCAGTCGGCTATTCAAGTGCCGATACCGAAGGAATTTTTCCCATAAGAAATAATGAAAATTAGGTTAATCCATTTCAGACCCCAAAAATACACTTACAAAAGCACCTACAAAATACACTTACATAATTGTTCGAGTTTTGAGCTGCTCGTAAGTAGAGGTACCACTGTATTACTAATCTCAATTCGTCCATATTTCTTGCACTACGACTATTAGTATAAAAATATTTAGAAATCCTCCCTTCTCTTTTCTCTTCTTGCTGATTTCTATTCTTCCTCTATACCTGTTACTGTCCATGTTATTATGAAGATTCATAATACAGTGGACCCTCGGTTAACGAATACCCGGAAATCGTGTAATTTTGTAAGTATAATTTGTAAGTTCTGTGGAAGTGTATTTTGGGGGGCTGAAATAGACTAACCTACTGAAATTTTCTTAAGGGAGTAATGTTGTAGGCACTTGAGCAGACTCTCAGGAGTGAGTTTTACGAAACTCGGGGTCCACTGTACAGTGGATCCCCGAGTTTCGTAAAACTCACTCCTGAAGTCTGCTCAACACCATTACCAGATGAATTTACTCCTTAAGGAAAATGTCACGTAGGTTGTCTATTTCAGACCCCCAAAAATACACTTCCACAAGCACTTACAATATTATACTAACATAATTGTACAATTTCCAGGGTTTACGAAACTCGGGGGTCCACTGTATCAAGGCCTAAGTCAATATATCCATACTCATTATTTTCCATTTCTAAACCCATACCCCTAACTAATCCTAGTTTAAAGACCTAACAACACCCTCAACTGAGCTAGCAAGAAAACCCACACCTGCCCTAAATAAGTGAACCCCATCCCTGGCATACATGTCATTTCTACTGTAGAAGTGGTCCCAGTTGTCAATGAATGGTACTGCATTATCTCTTACAGTGTTTGTCCAGCCAAAAATTAATACCAATTGCTCTGGACAACCATTCATTTCCAACACCCCTTCTTGGTAAAATGCCACATATAACAGGGCACCCCTTCTTCCTAATTATGTCTATTGCTGTCCTGTACCTTCTAACTAAATCCTCACTTCTACGGATTAAAAGATAAAAATTTAACACAAAGTGGGAGTTGCCACAGTTGCTTTAGCTGATGACACTGTGCTTTTGTGAGATTCTGAAGAGAAGTTGCAAAGGTTTGTAGATGAATTTGGGAGGTGTGTAAAGAAGGAAATTAAAATTGAACATAGGAAAGAGGAAGGTGATCAGAGTAACTACTATGTAGTAGTACTGGAAAATAATCTCTCTCTCACATACCCTAACCTGAGCCTCACTATCCTCAAAACTCTTAACTGCCTTAAGTAACATACCACCCACTAAATGCTCTTGCAATATCTGCCACTCTCTCTGCCCTATCATATGTCTTTTCTAAATCCATAAATGCCACAAAAACTTCTAAATACTGGGACATCTTGGAGAGTACAAATAGGAAGCACATCTGTCTTCCACTCAGCAGATGGAGGATCAAGCCTCACCACGTTTTGCGTTGAATGACCCACATGGGTTTAGTGCTTAACATGAGCTATTCATTCATCTAAATACTGTTCACTAATGTGACTCAGTGTAAACACTTGGTCAACACAACCTTTCCTAAAACCTCCTTGTTCATCTGTGATCCTACTCTCTGTCTTACCCTTAATTCTTTCAGTAATAACTTCACACACTTTACCTGGTATACTCAACAGGCTTGTGGAAACTTTTGAGTCACTCAAGTTCCACAGGGTAAGTGAGCCGTATGAAGCCTTAAACATACCACAGATAGGTCCTCTGAGTTCATGAACTCACACACCCACCCAAACAAACACAGTACAGTGGACCCCGAGTTTCGTAAACCCGGAAATCGTACAATTATGTAAGTATAATATTGTAAGTGCTTGTGGAAGTGTTTTTTTGGGGTCTGAAATAGACTAACCTACGTGACATTTTTCCTAAAGGGAGTAAATTCGCTTCTGTAATGGTACTTGAGCAGACTTCAGGAGTGAAGTTTTATGAAACTCGGGGGTCCACTGTAGTTGGCAGAGGTAGAGATTACACATGTTAATTGATAGATTTACTCTTAGGAAGGTCTAGGTAAGTTTGTACAGTTAGTAACTAATAGTAGGATTATTGAGGCAACTTTAGATATTAATAATGTAGTTCTAGCATCTTAACATAGGTAGTTTTAGGGCCCAATAGACGAACATTGGGTTATATAGGCCAAAGAGAAATGGCAATCCCATGCTGAGGTCAAGCAGTGTGGGACTCATGATGCGTGACCTGGGTCCTTCTCAGACCAGACTTCAACAAGTGAACAAGTGCTGCGACCAGGGCAGCATTCCCCACGTGACTCCCAACATCTGTCCTGGGGACTCGGAGGCGACATCCCGAAGTACTGTGGATATCTTTCTCCATCCAGACCCATTACAGTAAGACTATAACTTCCTTTCTCTCAGTATCTGGCCAGTTTCCTGGGGGAAACGTTAGTGAGTTTATCTGTGGGTCTCAAGCAGACGGACACTATTATATTGGTATGTACCAGCGTCATCTTTTAAGTTCAAGTCTGGAATCTAGTGTCCCATACTGCTTAGATATTGCTTAGAGGATAACCCCCTTTGAGTTTGGGATTTCTGAGTTTAGGGCAAGACACTAATACCACTTGAATTCTTGCAGATTAAGGTCCTTCCCTACACATGGTGTTGGAGGGGGTTATAGCTTAGGGAGATTGGAAGACTAGGAGACATTTCTACTCCATCAAGTAAGTTAAACTCTTTTTTAGTCGTGCATGTAGGTGGGGAATTCTTTCAGCTGCAGTCAGTTAGAAATTCTGTCCCATAAGCCACTTGTAAGTCTGAGAGGAGCGTCTCAGAGTGTCGGTGTCAACAGTGCTTGCCAGGGGGCAGCTTACAAGGAGGCAGTCCAAAGACAAATTTCTATAAGGCTTATTCCCCTATAATTTTTACACTTTTGTCCCATTTTCTTTATACAAAGGAACTGGGCATTCTCTCTGCCAATCTCTAGGCACTTTCCCCTCTTTCATACATTTACTGATTAAAAGTGCCAACCACTTCAAAACTATATCTCCACATGCTTTTAACATATCTGTTTTGATCCAGTCAGTCCCAGCTGATTTACATCCCTTTCATTTTACCCACTGTCTCACGCACCTTCCCCACACTCATATTTGACTCTGCCTCACTCCCAAAAGATGTTATACTTCTCTGCCCAGTGCATGAAATGACTTCATCCCTCTCTTCATCAGCATTTAACAGCTCCTCAAAATATTCCTCCATCTTCCCAGTGCAGTACCTTCAATTCCCCATCTGCTAACTCCCCTCTTATGTTTTTTAACTGTTAAATCCATTCATTCCCTAGGCTTTCTTATCTTATTAATCTCACTGGAAAACTTTTTTCTTATTCACAGCAAAATTTTTGACAAAACCTCACCCACTCTCACATTTGCTCTCCTTTACTTTCCCTCACCACTCTTTAACCTTTCTTTTACTCTCCATGTACTCCACCCTCCATATATTACTTTTGCTTTGTAAAAACGTCTCACTGTCTTGAAATACATTGTTTGTTTTTGTAGGTGTATGGAACATACCCTTACCAAACTTAATCTAACAACCAAACCTAAAGGACCCCAATGGAAATAAGTCACTCCATCTGACTTTTTTGGGTTATCCTAGGTTCTCTACACATATGCTGCTATGTATGATAATCTGTGTAACTGTATTTGTGTATTCCTGAATAAACTTTCTTACTAAGCAAAATTAATCTAATCTAACCAAGACTAACTTAACCTAGTCTAACCCAGCCTAACCAGTCTTAACCTACCCTTCCTTTACTTAACCAAACATCATCTAACTACTCATTACCCAACGTAACTTTAAGAAAATACATAGAGTTTATAAATTTACAGGAGCATTATTGAAGTTGAAATTTTTTAAGAAAATTATCAGTTAAATGAAGATAAGTAATATTTTGTAAAACTTTTACAGTTTATAAGCATCTTGACGTATGTTTGACTAAGTCTGGTATATACCTGTTATCAGTGAGCTTCTAGGTGGGAGAACAACACGTGGTTGTCTTGTGTTATCTGAATAATGTCTTATCACACAGATGTATTCATTCACACTCACTTTCCATGTGCAAACAGCTGCAACTTTACTTACCATTGAATTGAACCTACCTCTTACACCTCCCATTCCTCTGATCAAATCTGATTACCTCCCATTCCCCACACACTGTATAACCCTACAGGTTTAATTCCTAACCATGATAGTACAGTGGTCCCTCGGTTTTCGTGCATCTCCAAACTCGAACATTTATGTAAGTGTATTTTCGTAAGTGCTGTTGCAAGTGTATTTTTGGGGGTCTGAAATAGACTAACCTACATGACATTATTTCTTAAGGAAGTAAATTCGTTCGGTAATGGCACTTGAGCAGCATTCTGGTACGAATTTTCGGCGAAAACTGAGGGACCACTGTATATACAGTGGACCCTCGGTTAACGAATACCCCGGAAATCGTGCAATTATGTAAGTATAATTTTGTAAGTTCTTGTGGAAGTGTATTTTTGGGGGTCTGAAATAGACTAACCTACGTGAAATTTTTCCTTAAGGGAGTAAATTCATTCGGTAATGGCACTTGAGCAGACTTCAGGAGTGAAGTTTTTACGAAACTCGGGGGTCCACTGTAGTAATAAGTATCTCCCATTTCCCTAAGGGTTTAGTGCTTCCCATTTACCATTATTGTTCTGATGTGTTTAGCACTGTCACAGAAATGTAATTATTATTATTATTACAGCCTCTCCTTACTTAACGACGGAGTTCCGTTCCTAAGTCCACATCGCTAAACGAATTCGTCGCTAAGTGGGTTTGTGTCAACCATCTTTGATATTATTTTAATGTCACCTTTGCACCATTTATAACATTGGTATATTTTTAAATGTTTATACAATAGTGTACTGTTTATTGTAATAAACAGAATAATGTAAATCAGCTCTAATTATTTAGGTATGCATACTGGTCAGAGAGCCCGTCGTAAGTCCGTCAAACGAGTACGTCGCTAAGTCAGGAGAGTCTGTATTATTATTATTATTCTAGTGGTACCCCGAGTTTCGTACAGCTCCAAACTTGAACAGTTATGTAAGTGTATTATTGTAAGTGCTTTTGTACGTGTATTTTTGGGGGTCTGAAATGGACTAATCTAATTTACATTATTCCTTATGGGAACAAATTGGTTCGGTAACGGCACTCAAACTGCCTTCTGGAACGAATTATGGCCGAAACTTGGGGTACCACTGTATTATTATTAGTATGATAGTATAGCAAAAGTTTTAGCAGGAATAAAATTATGGCTTTGTTATTGTTGGTTTTCTTATTGAATCCTTCACAGAGAAGAGTGGTCATCTTCATGAGTGGTGACTTTAGTTACTGAATTGATTGTCCAGAAGCCTTATTCATGTGAGTTCCTGGAGCTATTAGATCTGAATAATTTTGAGAATAATGTGTTATTGCCCACCCACATTGGTAACCGTATACGTATTACCGTATTGAAAATTCTCGGAGCATTAAAGATGTTGGGATAATACCTCTATATCTAGGACTTCTAGATCAATCTAAAATGTTAATATTTTTTTATTAACATATTGGCCATTTCCCAGCAAGGCAGGGTGACCTGGAAAAGAAGAAATACTTTCATCATTCATTCAATCACTGTCTTGCCAGAGGCGTGCCCACACTACTGTTAAAAAACTGCAACATATCAACACCCCTCCTTTAGAGTGCAAGCACTGTACTTCCCACCTCCAGGACTCAAGTTTGGCTTGCCAGTTTCCTCAGTCCTTTCATAAATGTTACTTTGCTCACACTCCAACAGCACGTCAAGACATAAAACCATTTGTCTCCACTCCTATCTAACACGCTCACGCACGCTTGCTGGATGCCCCAGCCCCTTGCACACAAAACCTCCTCTATCCCCTCCCTCCAACCTTTCCTAGGCTGACCCCTACCCCTCCTTTCTTCCACTACTGATTTTTATGCTCTTCAAGTCATTCTATTTCATTCCAGCCTATCTAAATGTCCGAACCACCACAACAAGCCTTCTAGATAATACTTTTAGTAACCCTGCACCTCCTCCTAATTTCCAAGCTATGGATTCTCTGCATTATATTCACACCACAAATTGCCCTCAGACACACCATCTCCAGTATAATTATTGTGTCAATATAGAGTAAGATCTAATATTAGTCTGCCTGAAATGCCTAGGCATACCTAGGCATACTATTGGCCTTCTTGTAATAAGTATTTTATAATATGAACTCACAGCATAAAATATGTAAACCCCACATTGTAATATTATCTGAAATAAAGAATTTTTTTTTTTTTTTTTGAATATTCTCATACATTTCCCTCTTTGCTTCCAGATAACGTTCTTTATCTACACAGACTCTCAGTGCACCACTCACCTTTTTCCCCCATCAATTAATAATCAAAACTGTAGTTCCTCTCTACCAAACCAATTAAAGCCATATAGCATGAAAATAGAATATTCAATTCACTTGTATTCATTGTAAACTCACCTAATGACCATATGTACAAATTTACTGCACTATTATTGCCTTATTAATCTTAAGTTAGTCTTAAGTTTGCCTGAAATGCTCTGCATATAAAAAGGGGTTTTGGCATATACACTCAGTTGTTATATCTTTGTACAACATGTATCATGCTGAAATAAAGTTATTATTATTAGTATTATTATTATTATTCACCTTGTCTTTCATAGACCCATCTGCTGACAAGTTCACTCCCAGATATCTGAATACATTCACTTCCTCTGCACTCCCTCCCACCAATCTGATTTCCAGTCCTTCATTACCTAATTTTTTTCTTATTCTTACCGCCTTACTTTGCTCTGCTTTAGATTTAGGCATAGACATAAACTGCTTAATACTAGTGCTAATATGTATCTTTCAAGATAGGTGTCTTGATGCTGGGAGGGGTTCTTGATCCAAGGAAATGGACTTATCTTACCCTTCCAGGAATCACCCCTGACTGCCTCTCAAGATGGTGTATAGCCCTTACGGATTATACATCATCAACTTGTCGGTTTTCAAGACCATTTATATAAACTTTGTAATTGACCAATTGTTCATTAGCTACTCTTCTTAAGTAACATTTAGAATAGAATAGAATAGTTTATTTGGACATGATAAACCATACCAACTGCAAAGATGCTGCTCTTCAGACCATAAAAGACCACTTAAATGTACTAGTAGTACCAGCATCAGAGATAACAGAATCACGATTACTTGGCACACAAGGTAGAAAAAAGAGTGTTATGCTTAGATTTCACATGATAGACAGTAAAACCGACCTGATTAAAACATCAATTAGTGTAAAAAAAGATCTTTATGTAAATGAGTGTCTCACAAAAAAACGTCAGAACCTCCTATACAGAGTAAGAAAGCTTAAACGTGAGAATAATGACAAAATCCACCAGTGCTTCACACGGGAAGGGAAAATCCTAGTTAAGAAAACAAATGTAGGCCGTGCTTACTACAGTGGACCCCCGAGTTTCGTAAAAACTTCACTCCTGAAGTCTGCTCAAGTGCCATTACCGAACGAATTTACTCCCTTAAGGAAAAATTTCACGTAGGTTAGTCTATTTCAGACCCCCAAAAATACACTTCCACAAGAACTTACAAAATTATACTTACATAATTGCACGATTTCCGGGGTATTCGTTAACCGAGGGTCCACTGTATATCACGAATGAAAACGAACTGTCCAACTTCCTTCGAGATGCTAACCTTACAGAGACTGATCAACTTCAATGACCTAATCCTTAGTCTGCTTTAGTGCAACAGTTGTACTAGTAACTGCAACCTCACAATCTTATATTTCTCACAAAACTGATTGTATATTAATGTAATTAACTTCAAAATTGTATATTAATGTAATTAACTTCATATTTGTTCTAATAACTGCTACCTCACTATATTAAATTTCCCACTAAATATGATTGTATAACCTATTTTTTATTATATATATATCTTTTTCCTTATCTGTAACCATTTATTTTTATTTTTTTATTTTTAATACATATTTATCATTACCAATTCCCAACCCTAACTATGTATTTACAGTATTAGTAATTACTTTTTACTTCAAATTTTAATTATAACCTTTTCACTATTTTTTTATATTCTTATAATCAAAAAACTACCTCACTGTGTATGTGACTTAGTTTATATTTTTATTATAAGCAAATACCAAATAAGTGCAATTATTTACTTATACTTTAAATATTTTTTTATTAACACATCGGCCGATTCCCACCAAGGCAGGGTGGCCCAAAAAGAAAAACTTTCATCATCATTCACTCCATCACTGTCTTGCCAGAAGGGTGCTTTACACTACAGTTATAAAACTGCAACATTAACACCCCTCCTTTAGAGTGCCGGCACTGTACTTCCCATCTCCAGAACTCAAGTCCGCCTGCCGGTTTCCTGAATCCCTTCATAAATGTTACTTTGCTCACACTCCAACAGCCGTCAAGTATTAAAAACCATATGCCTCCATTCACTCCTATCAAATACGCTCACACATGCTTGCTGGAAGTCCAAGCCCTCGCACACAAACTTCCTTTACCCCCTCCCTCCAACCTTTCCTAGGCCGACCCCTACCCCGCCTTCCCTCCACTACAGATTTATACACTCGAGTCACTCTGTCTCGTTCCATTCTCTCTACATGTCCAAACCACCTCAACAACCCCTCCTCAGCTCTCTGGACAATCGTTTTGGTAATCCCGCACCTCCTCCTAATTTCCAAACTCCGAATTCTCTGCATTATATTCACACCACACATGACCTCAGACATGACATCTCCACTGCCTCCAGCCTTCTCCTCGTTGCAACATTCATCACCCATGCTTCACACCCATATAAGAGCGTTGGTATAACTATACTCTCATACATTCCCTCTTTACTTCCATGGACAAGGTTCTTTGTCTCCACAGACTCGAAGTGCTCCACTCACCTTTTCCCTCATCAATTCTATGATTCACCTCATCCTTCATAGACCCATCCGCCACATGTCCACTCCCAAATATCTGAATACATTCACTTCCTCCATACTCTCTCCCTCCAATCTGATATCAATCTTTCGTCACCTATTCTTTTGTTATCCTCATCACCTTACTCTTTCCTATATTCACTTTCAATTTTCTCTTTTACACACCCTACCAAATTCATCCACCAACCTCTGCAGCTTCTCTTCAGAATCTCCCAAAAGCACAGTGTCATCAGCAAAAGCAACTGTGACAACTCCCACTTTGTATTTGCTTCTTATCTTTTAGCCCAACACCTCTTGCCAAGACCCTCGCATTCACTTCTCTTACAACCCCATCTATAAATATATTGAACAACCACGGTGACATCACACATCCTTGTCTAAGGCCCACTTTTACTGGGAAATAGTCCCCTTCCCTCCTACACACTCTAACCTGAGCCTCACTATCCTCATAAAAACTCTTCACTGCTTTCAGTAACCTTCCTCCTATTCCATACACCTGCAACATCTGCCACATTGCCCCCTATCTACCCTATCATACGCCTTTTCCAAATCCATAAATGCCACAAAACATCTTTACCCTTATCCAAATACTGTTCACCTATATGTTTCACTGTAAACACTTGGTCTACACACCCCTACCTTTCCTAAAGCCCCCTTGTTCATCTGCTATCCTGCTTTCTGTTTTACTCTTAATTCTTTCAATAATAACTCTACCATACACTTTACCAGGTACACTAACAGACTTATTCCCCTATAATTTTTGCACTCTTTTGTCCCCTTGCCTTTATACAAAGGAACAATACACGCTCTGCCAATCCCTAGGTACCTTACCCTCTTCCATACATTTATTAAATAATAGCACCAACCACTCCAAAATTATATCCCCACCTGCTTTTAACATTTCTATCTTTATCCCATCAATCCCAGCTGCCTTACCCCTTTCATTCTACCCACTGCCTCACGAACTTCCCCTACACCCACAACTGGCTCTTCCACACTCCTACAAGATGTTATTCCTCCTTGCCCTACACACGAAATCACAGCTTCCCTGTCTTCATCAACATTTAACAAATCCTCAAAATATTCTCTCCATCTTCCCGATACCTCTAACTCTCCATTTAATAACTCTCCTCTCCTATTTTTAACTGTCAAATCCATTTGTTCTCTAGGCTTCCTCAACTTATTAATCTCATTCCAAAACTTTTTCTTATTTTCAACAAAATTTGCTGATAACATCTCACCCACTCTCTCATCTGCTCTCTTTTACATTGCTTCACCACTCTTTTAACCTCTCTTTTTCTCTCCATATACTCTTCCCTCCTTGCATCACTTCTACTTTGTAAAAACCTCTCATATGCTAACTTTTTCTCCCTTACTACTCTCTTTACATCATCATTCCACCAACGCTCCTCTTCCCTCCCGCACCCACTCGCCTGTAACCACAAACTTCTGCTGAACACTCTAACACTACATTTTTAAATCTACCCCATACATTTTCGACCCCATTGCCTACACTCTCACTAGCCCATCTATCCTCCAATAGTTGTTTATATCTTACCCTAACTGCCTCTCTTTTAGTTTATAAACCTTCACCTCTCTTTTACTTACTGATTCTATTTTCCTTGTATCCCATCTACCTTTACTCCCACTGTAGCTATAACTAAAAAGTGATCTGATATATCTGTAGCCCCTCTATAAACATGTACATCCTGAAGTCTACTCAACAGTCTTTTATCTACCAATACATAGTCCAACAAACTACTGTCATTACGCCCTACATCATATCTTGTATACTTATTTATCCTCTTTTTCTTAAAATATGTATTACCTATAACTAAACCCCTTTCTATACAAAGTTCAATCAAAGGGCTCCCATTATCATTTACACCTGGCACCCCAAACTTACCTACTACACCCTCTCTGCATGTTTCTCCCACTTTAGCATTTAGGTCCCCTACCACAATTACTCTCTCATTTGGTTCAAAAGTTCCTATACATTCGCTTAACATCTCCCAAAATCTCTCTCTCTCCTCTACACTCCTCTCTTCTCCAGGTGCATACACGCTTATTATGACCCACTTTTCGCATCCGACCCTTATTTTAATCCACATAATCCTTGAATTTACACATTTATATTCCCTCTTTTCCTTCCTTTAAATACCTTTCTATTATAAGCAAATCTCAGTCACTTTATTTGCATAATTGTATTCTTATATTCAAACAACTACCTCAATGTGTATGTGACTTACTTTATATTTCCTTTATAAGCAACTACCTGATAAGTGCAATTATTTACTTATATTTTATAAATACATACCTTTTACCATTAGCCAATTTCAGTCACTTTATTTACTTAAAATTTGATCAAAACTACTTTTAATATTAGTCAAAACTATTTTTACTATTAGTTTAATAGCTCTTTGCATTCATTGACCTCTTATTGCCTTTCATAAACTAAAAGTTTCAACCAGTGCAATATTGAATAAAAAAAAAAATTTCCATATCAATTTAATATTAGTCATTGAAGTTATTCTAACCATTCATTAGACAGTTAAATTAGTATATCATTAACATTATTCAAATATCCTATATCACTGTAAAAAATTCCTGTAAACACTTGCACATAATTGTATTAATCCATTAGCAAGTAAGACTTTAATCTAATACCATATCATTAAGTTTAGCATAATCCATTGTTCTCAAATTTAGTTATAGAATCACACTAAATCCTATGATTACAGGCATTGATCCTAATATCAACCTATTATTAAATGACTTACATGACTCCAACAGCAACTGTAACTATTACACAGCAGATCAAGCAAAGACATTACTCAGAGCCAATAATAACTTAACTATCTTCAATTACAATGTTAGATCTTTGAGCAAACATTATGATGACCTCACAGCACTACTCCAATCCCTACAGACCAATATGTCAATCATCACACTCACTGAGACCTGGCTAAAGCCTGATACTACAGGTGACTATGCCATCCCAGGTTACACAGCCATTCACAACTGTAGGACAGACCAGCGAGGGGGTGGAACAGCAATATATTATACAGATCAACTCGAATGTATCAAAAACTCTTGCACAAGGGATGAACATGGAGAGTATATTATAGCTAAATTTAAATCAAAAGACCTGCAAAAACCCCTCACAGTGATAAACATCTACAGATTACCACAGTCAAACATCCACCACTTTAGTGAAAAACTAGGAAACCTGATAATCGATTCACGCCTTAACAAAGATCATTTGCTGCTCACAGGAGATTTCAACATAAATCTCCTACATGACCAGGACCCACAGGTAACTGAATTCACAAACACTATGAGCAACTGCTTATTACTACCAACAATATCAAAACCTACAAGAATCTCTGAGAATAATACCTCGTTACTAGACCACATCTGGACTAACACTATATCCCCTCTAAAATCAGGCATAATCACAGAAAACACCACAGACCACTACCCTACCTTTCTCATAACTAACCTAGGCATTTTGCCCCAAGAAATTGCAAAAGTTACCTTCAGACTACATAATGAGTCAGCTGTTAATAATTTTATATCAGCAATGACGAATATTGACTGGCTTAATGAATTAGAAACATATTCAGATACTAATGAATGCATCAAGAACTTTCTTAAAAAAACACACAGCCTCTATAACAGACATTGCCCTAAAAAAACTAAACAGATCACAGCTAAGAGACTTAACAATCCCTGGCTAACACCCAGCATCCTTAAATCCATAAACAAGAGGCACCAATATGAAAAACAATACAGAAGGGGTCTAATAACCAGAGAACAATCCAAACGCTACTCATCAATCCTTACTAGCCTGATAAGAAGGTCCAAAAAATTGTATTATGAGAACAGACTCTAGACCGTAAAAGGTGATATGAAAAAGACCTGGAAAACCCTATCTGCAATTCTAGGAAATAAAAAGATATCCACGAACAATACCATCAAATTATCAAAAACAGACGAACTCCTACTCTCACCAACTGAGACAGCAAACAGACTTAATGTTTTCTTCTCCACCATAGGAAAGAATCTAGCGAGTAAAATCCCAAGCTCGAACACTCGTCCAACAGACTACCTCACCAACACCTACCCAGATACACTATTCCTAGCTCCTACCAACTCAATTGAAGTCTCGCTCATAATCAACACCCTTAAAAACAAAGCAGGAGACATAAATAGCTTACCACCCTTTATGTACAAAAAAGCTTCACTGGTACTGTCACCAATTATAGCAGCATTATTCAATAAATCCATTGAATCTTCTACCTTCCCATTGCCTAAAAACCATTTGTCTCCATTCACTCCTATCAAATACACTCACACATGCATGCTGGAAGTCCAGGCCCCTCGCACACTTAACCTCCTTTACCCCCTCCCTCTAACCCCCTCCACTTCAGATTTATACACTCCCGAAGTCATTCTATTTTGTTTCATCCTCTCTATATGTCCGAACCACCTCAACAACCCCTCCTCAGCCCTCTGGATAATAGTTTTAGTAATCCCGCACCTCCTCCAAATTTCCAAACTACGTATTGTCTGCATTATATTCACGCCACACATTGCCCTCAGACATGACCTCTCCACTGCCTCCAGCCTTCTCCTTGTTGCAACATTCACAACCCATGCCTCACACTCATACAAGAGTGTAGGTATAACTATACTCTCATACATTCCCCTCTTTGCTTTCATGGACAAAGTTCTTTGTCTCCACAAACTCCTCAATGCACCGCTCACCTTTTTCCCCTCGTCAATTCTTTGATTTATCTCATCTTTCATGGCCCCATCCGCTGACACGTCCACTCCCAAATATCTGAATACATTCGCCTCCTCCATACTGTCTCCCTAAAATCTGATATCCAATCATTCATCACCTAATTTTTTGTTATCCTCATCACCTTACTCTTTCCTATATATTCTCTTTTAATTTTCTTCTTTTACATACCCTACCAAACTCATCCACCAACCTCTGCAACTTTTCTTCAGAATCTCCCAAAAGCACAGTGTCATCAGCAAAGAGCAACTGTTACAACTCCCACCTTGTGTTAGATTCTTTATCTTTTAACCCCACACCTCTTGCCAACACTCGCACATTCACTTCTCCTACAACCCCATCTATAAATATATTGAACAACCACGGTGACATCACAGATCCTTGTCTAAGACCTACTTTTACTGGGAAATAATTTCCCTCTCTCCTACATACTCTAACCTGAGCCTCACTTCTTTCTTTCTTTCAACACGTCGGCCGTTTCCCACCGAAGCGGGGTGGCCCAAAAGGAAAAACGAAAGTTCTCCTTTTACATTTAGTAATATATACAGGAGAAGGGGTTACTAGCCCCTTGCTCCCGGCATTTTAGTCGCCTCTTACGACACGCATGGCTTACGGAGGAAGAATTCTATTCCACTTCCCCATGGAGATAAGAGGAAATAAGAACAAGAACTAGTAAGAAAATAGAAGAAAACCCAGAGGGGTGTGTGTATATACATATGCTTGTACATGAATGTGTAGTGTGACCTAAGTGTAAGTAGAAGTAACAAGACATACCTGAAATCTTGCATGTTTATGAGACAAAAAAGACACCAGCAATCCTACCATCATGTAAAACAATTACAGGCTTTCGTTTTACACTCACTTGGCAGGACGGTAGTACCTCCCTGGGTGGTTGCTGTCTACCAACCTACTACCTATCTGAGCCTCACTATCCTCATAAAAACTCTTCACTGCTTTCAGTAACCTACCTCCTATTCCATACACCTGCAACATATGCCACATTGCCCCCCTATCCACCCTGTCATATGCCTTTTCCAAATCCATAAATGCCACAAAAACCTCTTTACCCTTTTCTGAATACTGTTCACCTATATGTTTCACTTTAAACACTTGGTCTACACACCCTCTACCTTTCCTAAAGCCTCCTTGTTCATCTGCTATCCTGCTCTCCGTCTTACTCTTAATTCTTTCAATAATAACTCTACCATACACTTTACCAGGTATACTCAACAGATTTATTCCCCTATAATTTTTGCACTCTCTTTTGTCCCCTTTGCCTTTATACAAAGGAACTATGCATGCTCTCTGCCACTACCTAGGTACCTTACCCTCTTTCATACATTTATTAAATAAAAACACTAACTACTCTAAAACTATATCCCCACCTGCCTTTAACATTTCTATCTTTATCCCATCAATCCCAGCTGCTTTACCCCCTTTCATTCTACTCACTGCCTCACGAACTTCCCCCACACTCACAACGGGTTCTTCCTCACTCCTATAAGATGTTATTCCTCCTTGCCCTATATATGAAATTACAGCTTCCCTAACTTCATCAACATTTAACAATTCCTCAAAATATTCCCTCCATCTTCCCGATACCTCTAACTCTCCATTTAACCCTTTGACTGTTTTGGACGTATATATGTGTCTTACGAGCCAATGTTTCGGATGTATTTATACGCCTAAATTCTAGTGGCTTCAAATAAAGCGGGAGAAAGCTGATAGGCCTACATGTGAGAGAATGGGTCTGCGTGGTGGGTGTGCGCAGTATGAAAAAAATCGGGGACCCAGTGGTGCATTGTGGGAGCGCCATGTTTGTAGTCATTGTTCACGATGCCAGGCGGTAAGAAGTACCTCACTCCCCGGCGAATTGGAGGCCTTCTCTTCCCAAGTGATAGTTCTAACAGCAATGGAAGTGCCAGTGAAAGTGAATTCCATGGTTTTCAAAAGGGTGTGACCGAAAGCAGTGCCCAGGATAATATAATTAGTGATGAAAACCCAGATGACCCACAACTGTCCACATCTGGTGCTGGGCCATCTCATTCACGTTCACCTGTACCAGAACGAAAGAGGAAACTATTTCAATGTGTAGAAGACTCTGATGTGAGCAGTGTAAGTGATGATGACAGTGATTTCAAAGCTATTGAAAGCAGTTTTAGTGGCGACAGTGAGGGAGATTATTCTCCAGTGAAGCGGCAGTATGTACGACGCAACATACGTTCTGGTAGTGTGCCATATGCTATTCCAAGGAAAAGGAGTAAATCTCGGAGTACATCTCTTGGCCCTACACCACGAATTGATAGTGAAGATGACGATATTGTTACAATGGGGATGCATAATGTGCGTGGGGCAGGTTGTGGTAGTGGTGGTGTTGGCGGTGGCATGAGTCATGTGCCACCACGAGTGGGCCACGCTGCTATCCACGCTGCTAACTCAGCACAACCACCATCAACCACCCCCACACTTCCACAACCTGCACAACCACAACCTGCACAGCCACAACCTGCACAACCACAACCACCTGTCAATATCCAGTACGCACAAGCAGACCACATCTGGGATTGGCAGCAAGGTGACAATTTTGTTCCCAATCCCCATGACTTTGATGAAGCACAAAGTGGAATACGAACACTTGGGAACAATGCTACTGAACTGGAATGCTTTCAGTTATTCTTCAATGAACCCCTGATGGACATTATTGTCAGGGAAAGCAACACATACTATGGGTACACCATGGCAAACACATTTCTTTCACCAAATTCACGGCTACACCAGTGGAAGGACACAACTGTGGCAGAGATGTACTTGTTCTTTGCCACAATAATGCTTATGCCACATGTTTATAAGCACACTGTCACCACATACTGGTCGACAGAACGCCTGATTTCAACCCCAGGTTTTAGTGATATACCAGTGAATCGTTTTTCGATACTGTTGGGTATGCTTCACTTTTCTGATAAAACCAGGCCTGACAGAAACGACAGGTTATATAAGATCAGAAATGTGTTCATGTACCTGAAACAAAAGTGCTGTATGTATTTTTATCCCTTCAGGAAGCTTGTTATTGATGAGTCTTTGATTTTGTTCAAAGGCAGACTGTCGTTCAAGCAGTATATACCAAGCAAGAGGAAACGCTTTGGTATAAAGTTATTTGTACTGTGTGATTGCAAAAGTGGTCTGGTTCTGGATCTAATTGTGTACACTGGCAGTAATACATTGAGAGATACCATGAAGTTATTGGGTATCTCTGGTGATGTGGTTAGAACAATGATGGAACCATATCTTGGTAAGGGCATATATTATATACTGATAACTGGTACACGAGCCCTTTACTCAGTGATTTCTTGCGAGTGAACATGACAGACGTGTGTGGCACAATTTGTGCAAATCGTAAACATATGCCTAGGTTTGACACTGGCACTCGAGAGGTGAAGTGCAGGTGTTTGCTGCCAATGATATCATGGCATTTCGGTGGCAAGACAAACGTGATGTCACATTGTTGACATCAGTGCTATTAAAATTCAATACCAGCTTGCAAAGAAACAACCTACTAAAAACATCCATAGCTATGAAATCTGATGTGTACGTTAATGAGTGCCTTACCAAAACAAGACAAAACCTCCTTTATCGATTAAGAAAATTACGCAATGCCCAAAAAATTCATCAGTGCTTTGTGAGGGATGGTAAAATCGCAGTTAGGAAACAGCCCACTGGGAAGAGGTATTTCATTGCAACAGAATATGAACTCAAAACATTCCTGAGTGAGGCTGGGTTAACAGAATTAGAATAATATGTAGTAAACCCACTGTCCACGATTAGTGTTATGAATCATCTATAAATTTTGTTCCCCAAAAATTCTAATACCTGGAGTCTACCTGAGAGAATTCCAGGGGTCAACGCCCCGCGCCCGGTCTGTGACCAGGCCTCCTGTTGGACCAGAGCCTGATCAACCAGGCTGTTACTGCTGGCCGCACACAGTCCAACGTACGAACCACAGCCCGGCTGATCCGGTACCGACTTGAGGTGCCTGTCCAGTGCCTGCTTGAAGACAGCCAGGGGCTTGTTGGTAATCCCCCTGATGTATGCTGGGAGGCAGTTGAACAATCTTGGGCCTCTCACACTTATTGTGTTGTCCCTCAACGTGCTAGTGGCACCCCTGCTCTTCATTGGGGGATGTTACATCGCCTGCCGAGTCTTTTGCTTTCGTACGGAGTGATTTTTGTGTGCAAGTTTGGTACTAAGCCCTCGAGAATTTTCCATGTGTATATAATAATGTATCTCTCCCGCCTGCGTTCTAAGAGTACAGGTTTAGGAACTTCAGGCGTTCCCAGTAGTTGAGGTGGTTTATCGCAGTTATGCGTGCGGTGAAGGTTCTCTGCACATTTTCAAGGTCAGCAATTTCACCCGCCTTGAAA